>KZ308392.1:111875-131446 GCA_000376725.2 Ladona fulva
AATATTTTATGAGTAAATTTTGATTATCTAATTATCGAACTACTAAAATTAAAATAATAACTGAGGAAAAATAATTCTTGCAATTGGAGAATAAGTAAATGTCATATGAAAACGTATGTTTAAGGACAACAAATTATTCCTGAGATTAATCTTCCAGAGTAAATTGATCATTGTATCCCTCTAAATTTTACGGGTAAAGGGACAAGATAGTAATGAAAGGTTACATTCAATTTTTGGCATTATGAACCAATTACTTCAGCTACTTTGAAGATTATTCTTTATAACACAAAAATGATTATAGTTCCATACAGACAAACCCACTGTAATATGAGAAACTCCAGATACAGAAGATAGAATTAATCAGCATGTTATGAATGAATACTTACATATGTGATGGAATATGAGTGTGACTACGACCTTCAATCCTGACCCATCTTCCAAGGTGCAGAGCAGACTGATGAAGAATATCACAATATCTGAAAAGTAAATTATTCTGACATTAATATTTTCAAGCAACACTTCTAAAGAAATAATTCGACTACAAATTTCCTTAATTTATCGATTAAAAATCTTCAAAAATAGGTTATAACATAATGTATTTATTATTTCACATGAAAAAGAATAACACAAAATGGTGGAAAATTGACCTAGTTCTAAGTTCTATGAGATGTTCCATAATCATATAAAAAACAGCATTTTCAACACCTTAAATATCATTAATTATATAGTGTGGAAGATAGAAGAAAAGTAAAAATTAAAATTGATAATATACATAAAAATCATTAAAAATTTCTCTATTTATTCATTTCCTGACAAATAACACTTATATACAACATAGGATGCATCGGATACTCATTTTCAAAATTAATAAGGTACTTTACAATATTTTATTTTATAAATAATATGGGCCTATTTTGAAGCTAGACAAATCGTACTTTTTGGAGAGATTAAAGAAACTAGAGCGAATATTACCAATGAATAAGGAAGGACTTAGGAAAGTGAATCATCCTAGAAAGGAGATTAAAACATTTGCTTTAATTCATAACAACGGCACTTCTTTATCCACTATCTTATGCACATATTTTCACAAACATTCAGGAATGTTCAATTTAAGGGATCCCTGCTGGCCTATTAAACAAATAATATATCTAACATGGCATATAAAGCTGGACAGCTCTTTTCTACTATCACTACCAAGGTATTACAAATACACTTACTTTAAGGGATAACAGTGGACAACATACATGGTGAAGCATCCCAGCCAAACAAATGCTAAATGCTGAGTGGCCCAATACACATCATAATAAAGACAGTTCTGTAAAGAAATAAAATTATAGTGATTTAAATTAACACTCTCAAGAGCATTTTTATAAGTGAAAGTGGTATAAGATTACATTTAGAAACATGATACTAATTACTACATCAAGTTATGCTATGGGCATAGCATGAGTGAGATGAAAAAAGTGCAAATTTTGTAACAAAGTTCTTTGCAAAAGCAGATGGAAAAATAGAGAGCTCCATTACCTGATAGACAAATGCATGAAATATCTCTTTTCTTTAAAGTCGAATAAGTGAACCAAAAATCCCTTCCCTCACTAAGAGGAAAACTATAAAAAGAGCAATAAGTAAAAACCTGACTAAATTGTTGAAAAATATTTCATTTATAGGCAGGGGTGAGTGGTCCTACAACACAAGCAAACAAACAAAATCTTTCAGAATCATAACACTGTCAATATGCTAAAGACATTAATCATCTACAATTTGACAACCCAATGACTAACACTCATTTTACTGCTCAGCTCCTACTGCTGACAACCAATAACTATGCTTAGCATATTCTTCCTCATTCACAATTTTTCAGCAATCCTCCACAAACTGTTACCCTTTATTTTGTGCGTCTTACTTTAAAAGAGATTAGTTCACTTAGTTTTACTGCCTGATAAATATTTTTTAAGTCACAAACATACACTAATAACAAACAGAAAAAATATAAAAAATAAGAGAACTCACAAAGTGTGTAAGTGAAATTTCTTGTTAAGTTTTCACACAGTAATGGGCTTAATAAATTGATTTGATAACCTCAGGCAAAACTCGTGTATTGGATGGAAACAGAAGCAACTTAAAATCCTTTAAATTGACTAGAAATTGGAAAAGAAATGATTATTACCTGAGCAAAACAACAAGGAACAAATCCAGCAAAGTAAGCATTCAAAACAGAGCTGAAGAGTATCTGCTTCATGCGATTATTGAAATCTGTCTTCAGACCCTCAACTTCTTCACGAATCACTGATGGAATCATGGAACAGCTGTGTTCAGGAGACCATTCATCACCAGCTGCAATTACAAGTTGAATGTACACACTCAAAACAATGGGAGAGCACCACAAGCAGTAAATGGAAAAATTGCATCCTGAGAAACGAAAGCTAATGAAATTTTCTTGGATAGCTTCCCAACCAACATCACTATTTGACATTACAATTTTTTAAATCTGGGAAAGCATATAGATGCAATAAAAATATTATTTTAAATTTAATATGACTCCATTTCACAAGGAAAGCTAATCAACCAAGTTCAGGTGTGAATTTAAAATGATATTAACATAATTTTTACACAAGCATCTAAAATAATCTTCCCATGTAGTGTTTGTATATTTTTATGAGGAAGAAAATTTTAGAGAGCAAAGGATACAGCCATCACTTCCACCCCTGCAATAAAATGTCAGGAAAATTTACTGGAAATGTTCTGAGAGAGAAATCTTCAAATCTGAATGTGTCATGATGAATAGAGACTTGCACAATATAGTAATTAAGAAGGATGGCTATGAAACATACGGTATATCCTCACATAGCGCAAAGTTACGTTCCTTAACTATGTCTCGCAATGTGAAATCACACTATGTTATACACTAGTATTACAGGGAATACTGAGTTCCATTTTCCAATCTCAGCATCTAACAATATACACGTATTTGTCATAAAATTTTCCTTATACGCAACATTCCCACATATAAAATAGTTTCATAGTCATAAACAAATAATTTTGTGATCAGATGCTCATATAAAAATATTTTCTTTGTATAATTTGGCTTTCAGAAAAACCTTCCAGTTTGATAAAAAATTTCTAATAAGATTTTTTACCAGTTTTAAATCACTTTATATGCAAAGACAGAGCTTCTTTCTACAGGCATCTCTGCCTTTAATGTAATGACATTTAAAATTACATAAATGACTACATCACAACAATTTGTGCAAGTGCATAACAAGATGTAAGAATAACAAGTTGTTGTTGATAATAGCACTGTAGATCATTATAAAAAAGAATTTGGGATACATCAGGATAGCTTGAGTGGACTTTAACCAATCTGCATGTACAGTCCTGAAATTATAAACGTGGAAAACACTCATCACCAAACAAGGCATTATCCCAGACAAAGGTTGCAGGTCCATACAGTTAAATGAGGAATTTTCATAGATATGGTAATGAAACTACCCTTCTTAAATAGGTGGCTGTTCCACAGATTCTATAGGGGATAGGGATTCCTTTTGAGATACTACATTGAAGAAGGATTTAATGCAGTTCTGTTTTGCTGCATTCCTCATGCTTCTGTAGATCTCATTTTTGGGTGAAAGAGCTTCCTAAAATTCATGTTTGCATTTCAAGCTCTTCTGTATGTCCAGATAAAGTAATATTAATTTCTTTGAACTTCATAAAGTGCATTTAACGTATCATTGAGACCCTGTCATCAATTTTGGCTGACAAATCTCTACTGCAGTCATCAAGTCATCACTAGCTGCTGTTTTTTTCACTGAAATCAGTAAATTTCAATTTCCTCTTCTAATTAATCATTCTGATGGGAATCCAACAATACTTCTAAGCTCCCCCTACAGCATATCATCAAATTCTTATCCCCCAGAAGCTTCAGCCGTGTTCATGATTTTGCAGATCTCATCTTTGGCTTATGGAAACCACCAAAATCATTCAAGACTTCAGGACAAAGGCTGTTCCAACAAGTATTAATCGTAGACTCCTTTACCTCATTCCACAAATCTTCAATAATTCTAATTTCATCACCATGCTAAATGAATGCCAGAAATCCAGGATCACGCTCTCAGTTTAATTTTTTTCTTTGAAGTATTTGAAAAAAGACCAAATTTAGACGATCTTTAGTGGCCTTGAATCCAAGTGCCAATCCAATCTCTCCTCCTTTGAAACATTGGCTCTTCTTAGCTTATTTTTCCAGAACAAATCTGTTCCATCGGCATTAAAAATGTGTTGAGGAAAATAATACTTTTTAGAAGTGGCCAGTTTTTTTTGAAGGTAAGAACTTATCATATATTGGTTTGTTTTCTGTTCTAATGGCCAACAATGAAGGACTTTATTCAGGGCGAGATTGAGACTAACAAGTCTCTTCTTACATCTAACCCTCATACACACATATGTATTATTTTAAGGTACAATCACTTGCAAAAGTCTGCAGGCAAGTTCTGTCGCTGCTCAAGCTCAAGCCAAACAGTCCACTTTCCGTTGGTACTATGTGATTTGCAGGTAAGGAGGAAAACAGTGGTGGGGGTATATGTTTTGGAACTTCAGGCAAGTAAGGGGAAAGAAGGAATTGCTATGGAATTTCAGGAAACTGGATGAACAAAAGCCACACTTCACTCATTTGAAAAATGTCTTGAAAATTTGGTCCTAAAGACTAATTTTCTATTCTCCAGTATATAATAGAACAAGTTACGTTCCAACTTAAAATATCAGAAGTACACAACTCAGCTCTTGTAGTTTTCTAAGGAAGCACTTTTTGGTACTAAGTTGTTTCAGAGAGTTCTTGGGTTTCGAAGGGTATAGGGTATGTCAAGAAATGACTTTCTATTAAACTTTATTAATTCTTGAAATGCAATTCTCAATTGCAAAATTATAATGATTCATCACAATATACTAAGGAGATCAAGAATAACATGCAGAATTCCCTTCCATATTTTATAAATATTTTAAGATTTTCCACTTCTTTAGTTGCAAATCTCCAATAATTCCTCCAGAATTACTTAACAATAAGGAATTTAATCGCTCAGAATTTGGTAATTAATCAAATTCTTTTCTATTCTGGTAGAAAAACCATATTCCCTGATAGTATTAACATTTGTTGTGGATTCTCCTTCATCTAATTTACATAAAAACATTGAAAAAGTTTCACAAAGAATCGCTGTTTCATTTCTCATCTTCAAATACAATTTATCAGTCTAGTTAACCTAAAGTCTGGTTCTTATTGAGGAACCAACATGGATTTAGAAAGAATCAGATAAAGTCAGAGTCATTTCAGGCATACCTCAAGGCAGCATAATAAGACCTCTATTCTTTCTGATTTATATCGATGACCTGAGTGACGAAGTTGATAAAAATGTGAGAGTATTTGCAGATGACTCAGTATAAAGAGAGATATCAAGTGACAATAATAGCATTTCACTCTCAAATGATTTAGTTCATATTCAAAGATGGTGCAAAAAATGGCAACTAGATCTTAATGTAAATAAATGCTCTCTAGTTAACTTCTTTGAACAGAAACAATAGCATCAGAACCCCCCCTACAAAATTAGAGGCACAAATATAAATTTAGTCGACTCAGTTGAATATCTTCAACTAACCCTTACAAATAACTTAGCATAACTACCCTTACAATAACTAGAGCATACATATTCTAAAAATATGTGGTAAAGCAACTGAAAAGCTCTGTTTTATAAAGCTCACTGTAGGCAGATGTAGTAAAAAGGTTATAGAGCGATATTATTTCACCTTGGTTAGGTCCCATCTAGAACATATCTAGTGGATGAAACAATTACTTGCTAACTCAAGAAAGTGCAGTGCAAAGCAATATGAATTTTTAACAACTGCTACAATAGAAATGCAAGCATTACGTAAATGCTCTCAGATACACATTAGGAATCCTTGAAAGAAAGTAGATTAGAAGCTAGGCTGTGATTGCTTGCTAAATTCAGAGAAAATACATTTGCTGAAGACTTAAATAGTATTATGCAGTCCCCTGCTACTTTGGCTGATCTGACAAGAAGCATAAAATAACTAGAAATAGATACAAAGACAAGTCATTTTCAGGACTCATTCTTTCCACAAATGATACACAATAACAATAAGTTAAAGAGGTAACTCAAATGCTAGGAGTTTACACATCAAAAGGCAGCTTGCAAGGTATACATGTAGATGTAGATGAATTTAAGTAGTAGTCATTTATATTAATAGGAATTTACAAGAGTTAACATTTTTGTTATGGACATTTTGCTGTGGAGTAATTGACTAATAATCTTCATTAACAAAATTAATATATTAAGTTAATTGTAATTCCAAAAAGAGATCTCCCACCAATATTTACCCTCCAAACTATTAGAATAAAAATTATGAATTATGGTACACAAGAGAATGCAATTATATAGGAACTATGACTTGAAATAAAAACCCAATAAAGTAAGAAAATATCATAAACCAATTATTCAATCTAACCTGCTACAATTTACTTCAGGTAGAAAAAAAATCTGATTGAGAATTTTTCTATGTCAATCATCAAGTTGTAAGTAAAAAATTTCAGATGAATATGCATAACTTACATCCAAGTTTTCCCTTAAGATCATCTTTAGAAGAAGAAGGCAATGCAGAGACGTCAAAAAATGGACTGACATTTAAGCCAAAAAGGATGAAATAAACTGAAATGCTGAAGGAGAAAATAAGAGTTACATTAGTTACATAAAAAAATCACAGTGAAAGGAATTTTTAAATCTATAGTTACAATGATGCTTCCTTGTGCAAGAGGATCACTCAAAAGAGAGAAGTTTTTAGTGGCAAACTGGCATGATTATCACAAAACAAAAGTCATTTGTAAATGTTTGAGCATATAACGGTAGAAACTTTTCAATTTAACTGCACCTAACTTAACTAATTAAAGATGTCTATAAATGAGAAATACCTCAATTGATCAAATGATTCAAATGGAGTTTTGTGTTATTAAAATTTTTAACAACAAATTAACTTCTGCTAGGTCGGTGAGCCGACTTGGTGAGCTTGTCGGTGAGTCACTTGAGAGTGAGTCAAATTAATGTTATATTCAAGACCCCATCAGTGTGATACATTAGATATTCTTTGTTATTTACATGCAAACCTTTTGCATTTAAATTAAATGTATTGCAATATATAAATATTATTTCAATTATTTCTCTCAAAGCATGATACTTAATACATTTGAAGACTAATTAAATGAAAAACCAGTAGATCTGGCCCACCTAGCTTCTTCTGTGAACTCAAGCAGCTCACCTCTCAAAATTTTTGGTGACCCTTATGTTAAAGCAACCATTAAGATCATTATTACATTAATACACAGCTTAAAAAGTAACTAAGAGTCTAAAGTTTTGCCAAGGCAGAACATGAAAATTACCTGTGAGAAAAATCTAATCTGGCCTATTTCATACAATTTGAGGCCTGCATCTAAATTGACAATGTCATGTGAATCTTGACTTAGATTAGATTTAGACTAATGAAAAGAGTGGACTCAACATTACCACAAAAGAACATTGTAAACAAGAATATCTATGAAGAATATATTTGAAAACTAGATGACATGATAGTAGTGACCATGTTTCAATAACACTTACGGATAACAAAGATAGAATATATAAACGAGTGGATGATTCAACATCACAAAGTATGTGCACCAAATTAAAGATGTTAACACTACAGCCAAAAGGATGAGTCTGAAAATGTAAAAAAATCCAGAATTAAAAACAGCAAATCATAAACAGAATCAATTTTCTTTAATTTTATAGTGATACAGATGGCTATGACACCACCATGAAGTTTAAAATATATCAGTTGATGAGCTGAGGTAAGTAAAATGAATGCATAAAATAGCCTTGTGTTAACATTCTAATTTCATTCACCTCCAATTAAAGAATTAAAAATGTTCAACATTACTGATAGCAGCCTTGAGACAGCTGAAGGTAAGGGAAAATCACTCACAAGCATATCAAAATAATTAAAACCTTACAACTTCATACATAAATAAAAACATTTTCTCACTTAAGAAGATGCTGAGCAGCCGGATATAATGCAGTAGGACAAACGCTTATCATTATTCTGGATAAAATGCAATACACAAGACGTCTTCCAAGGATAGTCATAATAAAACCAACAAGATGTGGATCAATGAGGTAAAAGTTCTGAAAGAACAGCAATCAAAAGTGAGATATTTATGTGTATTGATATACAATAAAAAAAACAATCATTACAAAAATCTAAGATAAACATTATGAAATTCAATTTGAATAAAACAGAAAATGGAGTTGTTCAATAGAATACAAATAGAGAGATAAATAACTCACCATTGCGTATCGGTTATAGGATTGCGGAAGCCACCATACCGAACGATAAAGATGAAGAAATTGTAAGAAAGAGGCTATACCAGTGTACGCGAACATTAGTACTTCAAAAATCATATCACTATCTTGAGGAATGTTTGGGATAGGAATGTGCTTCGGAGAGATAGCTCTACACCCAGAAGCTCCATCAGTCCCAAGACAGGAAGTCCTTTAAAACACAATAACATTACATGTATCATGTACACATTTACTGCTGAGGATTAAAAATCATTTGTAAACAAGTCTCTTGAAATAATAAAACGATAACCAGAAACAATTTACTAGCGGGCTATGTCCATATATATGGAATCAACAAAGGCAGAATTACAATCAACTACAATAGATAATAAAATGACTAAACCATATATTAAAATTATGTAGAGATTTATATTACTCAAGCACGTTTATAACGCGCGAATGTTTAAACGTAATGTAGCGGCAATGGTCATACTTCGACTTATGACTCTCATCACTTGTAGGAAAATTTGGAGGACGTCCAGGATTATTTCTTCCCAAATTTCGACGTCCGCCGGGCATTGCGGCAGGCTCCTCAGCTGACGTCCCAGATCCCTTCTGTAAATATAAATAAAACGCGACCACGCGAAAATGAATTTTCATACTGTACTTGCCGTCAGCCTTTTCCATGTTAGTTCAAAAGAATCCAGATTTTTTTGGATAGGTTAAACTCAGGATAAACATATATTTGAATATAGAAGGTTTATACTCCGCAGTACACACCGTAATCTCAGTGGGTTAGCTTGGTAACTCTAATTAATACGCAGATGACATAAAGAAATCAAAACAGCTGAGCGCCGGTACTGCCACCTGATGCAAAACGCAAAGTAAAGAAATGCGAGCAGTAGAGCGTTCCACAAAAAGTTGACACGACGAAGACTCCATAACAAACTTAGAAACTTGCTCATCGTTGGTATGATGATTCCTTAAGAATATGATTTAAAATTCACATTATCTTCATAATTAAAATGGTTCATATCCAGCTCATGCTGGCAAATATAATGTATACCTTCGAAGGGTGGGAGAAAAGCGATGTCACATGGACCCGGCGACGAACACCTGGAGGTATTGATGCACTTGGGGGAATAGGTACTGGCGGAGGTCTTTTCAATAAGTTTATAGGATCACGCGTCAGTCTTCTACGACGGCTGACAGCGTTTGAAGTGACTCCAGAAGATACACCATTTTGACCCAAACTTCGTCCACGTACTGCAGCAACTCCCAAAGCGACAACAAGAAGTAATATCACAGATAACGAAGTAGCTACAGGAGTGGATGCTGTTTTTGAGAGATCATCTTCCCAGTGATCTCTCTCCGTCATCTTCAGACAACCCTGTTCTCAGGAAGCTAGAGGCGAGACAGCTGTTATCATCCCGTGTCACACTTGCGTTTAAATTTCAATTAAGGTTTTCGCAATCGGACTGCAGTGACATCCGCACAACCTTAAACTACAAGTTTCTCAGCATGGAAAAACGTCTCATCTAACCAACACTAGCGCGCGAGATTTTGCACCGATGCGAGTTCATGCACCCCTACCCCTGCTCCAACCAGTTTGTTTTTATTTGACTGATTTCAAGCATCATTGACGTCATTCGACTACCATGATCCTCTAGCCCTAAATCGATCTAAAGTGTATCGAAAAGATTTTCCTTGCACTCAATCGAAATTTATCGTACTACGGTTGAGATTTGGATGCGACGCGTGGGTGTAAATCACTGCAAAATGTCGTATCCAGTGGTAGCTGCCGTAATAAAAATTACTGCCCATTTAATAAAAAATCTTATTCGTATTTGCCATTTACTAGCATATAGTTCCGAACTCTGAGACTAACAACTGCCTTCTAGAATTTGATTACGATTTTAAATGCTCATAGACATATACATGGGACTTTGTTTTATGTACATACGAGTAAAAGTTGCTTGCATACTGCAAGCTTTGAAATTAGGAAATGTTCCCACCTGTCGTATTGCAAAGTTGCAGCTTAAGAACAGGTACAATTTCTCTAAAAGAACCTTGTTGCGAATCTAATCCCTTACGGCGTCGAAACAAGAACAATTCATAAGAGTATTATTACGTCATGGAATCTAGCCTTCAATAATAACCTAAGGTTTCAAGTCGCGAAGAATTCAGGAAGTACTTGGAAAATGAATTCCGAGTTTCCTATAAATTCCTAAAGGAGGAAAACTTGACGCGCCTTGGTGACGGTCCACTATTAGGAAGTAGTCCACAGACAGAGGCGGCCTTACTGGTGAGCGGGGCCTGGTGCAGCCGCGCACTGCGCGGGGCCTGACGTTGTGGTCATAATGTAGCGGGAGCGATAATAATGTAGCGGAAGTGGTAACAATATGATTCCGAGAGTTCAGCGGGAACGTTGTAGTTTTGACAAGACGGCAAATAATAACCGCGGAACGACGAAGGGTGCTGCAAGCCTTCTATCGCTTATAAGCTATATTCTTCGCGCTGACAGTAGCAAGACTGTGAGTTTGCGCCGCGGCATTTTGAGTTATAAAAAATGAACAAGCTTATAATTATTACTCGCGTGAAAACGCTTCCACGCTGCAGTTTTAAATCTGAATTTAACGGTTAAATTAGGTTTTACATTCACGTTTAAATTCTTAATTTAAATGGTAAATCGACACCCGCGGGGCCCGGTGCCGTCGCACCACTTGCCATCCCCAAAGGCCGGTTCTGTCCACAGATAATACATATACATCACTACGAATCCTATCCATGCGCCGAGTTTTAGCTATCTATCTTTTTGAGATGTGCCGCTAAAAGAATATTAATATTCTTCTCGTGTATTTTAATTAGGCGAAATTTAAACCGTCCCAGCATCGAACCCAAGATAATTGCGGTAGATGTCCATTCAAATTAGATATCAGGAGCTCCTCCAGTAACTATCCCTTAAGTTACAATGCTATATCATGTCGGAAAGTACCTCCAAATACAATCCTAGTTTCCTGTACATACATTTCATATAAATGAATATTTAACCTGCCCTGGCATCGAACTATGGATAAATTTAGAAATGGTCAACCTTGAGTATAAAATAAGGTCACTAAAAAAAATACTAAAAAGCTGCCGTGTATTTTAAATGGGTGAAATTTCAACAGCCCTAGAATCAAACCCACAGTCAATAAGGACGTGTCAATTAAAATTACATTTCAGAAGTTCTGTCAGTAGCTATCACTTAGGTTTCAATGCGAAATCATATTGGAAAGTACTTCAAAATGACCTGTGTTTCCTGTACATTTCATATAGAGGAATATTTAACCTTCTATGTCACCGAAGCATGGACCAATTTCGAACTGGTCAACAATGAATATAAAATATAGGTAGTCACGAATCCTATTCACATGCTGAATCGTAGCCAACTGGCTTTTTGGAAAGTGCCCTGAAAAGTAGATTAAAAAGCTGCCGTGTATTTTAAATTGCAAAATTTGAACCCTCCTAGCATCAAATCTGAGGCCACCTGAGATGTCTTCACATCGTGCCATAGAATATGGCCTCATCTAATTATATTGTGAATTTGAACTCTCTATGATATCAGAAAGTGTCCAATATGAATTTTTGAAAATCCACAGAATGGATTGAAACAGGAAAAGTACCTTTTCTGTGGCTTTCTATGGTTGAACCCATGGTATCTCAGATTTATCCAAGATCGATATCTCAGTTTTCCTAAACTGTGATGATTGGAATCTACACACAAATCAACCCGTATATATATTATAATAGATGATATATACTTCTGATAAGAAATTATCTATGAGCTGCTATGACAAGATTTCTCACTCTAGAACTTTTGAAGAAAGCATATAAAGTTTTTCTTTATTTGGAAGTATGTTGATTTCCACTTCACACCCTTTTTCATTGAAACTGAAGAAGCTTTTCCCGACTATCAGGAATAGTGGGGTGGTAACTTATGGCATAAGAATTGAGTAAGAAAAGGAGGCTAAGCACTCATAGAATCAAAGGGGTTCTCCAAATGCTACTCTGGAATACTCAGAGATTCAGTGGCCTGAGGTCTTATCTGCTGGTGGCCGATTGAACAACTATGTCTTCCATTACCAAATTCATTTTTAGAAGAATGAAAAACAATTCAATACATACTGCAGTGCCATTCAACATAAAATTTTATTCCAAGTCCAAAAGAAAATACATTCATTTACAACACTGTTGAAAAAATATTCCCAACCTGCCCCAACATCCAAGGATTCCTATAGGCAGCCGTCACTCATTTGAAACTTCCTGTGCATTCCCTTGATTTCCTTTGGGCATCTGATGGTTCTTATCAGATGATAATTTTTTAAAGTTGCATGTTATATCCTTGATTCCAGGAAGTCCTTCGAGAAGAGCTTGAACCACTTCAGTTCTATTCTCTAAAATTTCAGTCTCTTCAGATTGTGCAGAAGAGTTCATAGTGAGCAGCTTCAAAACTAAATCTAATTAAAATAAAAGTAATTCCGCCATTAAAATATGTTAGAGTACATCTTTTTTTAAATGAAATAGTCATACTACTGAAGAATAGATGAGCATTTTTCTGTCTCTTAGGCATACTCATGCCCCTTTTTTTACCAGAACTCCTTTTTATAAAAAATATCATACATATGTAGTGTGAAATGAGATAAAGGTGTCATCTCTCCTGACAACCAAAAAACCACTGTGAATTTATTACATTGTACTAACTGTATTAGTTTTTGTACTTAACACTGTAATTACTGTAGAAGCAACAATATTTAGCATTTTAAGGTTTCTCAAATTGCCACCATACCACTTACAGGCCACTATGAAAAAAGGTAACTGCTATTTGAATCCAAAAGGGCAGCATAATAACAAAATTATGATTTTATTAATCTAAAACTATACTTTGCTAACTAAAAGAGTAGGAAAAAACAGTTGGTAATTTCTACAGAATATATTTTTTATTGGAGACTAGTTTCCTCGACATTCAGACAACATCAGGCATCGGAAACATTGCAAGCGTTGTTTAAGTACAGGAGGAGGGACAGGAAGGTGTGGGGTGTGAGTGGGGAAAACCTGGATCAACAATGGAAGAGAATGGAGGGTAAGGAAATGAGAGGTGAGGGGTTATGGCAAAGGTAATCATTGGTGAGGTTTTGGGCACCTTTTATTTCTATCTGCTACAACAGGTCTAATCTTCTTCCTTTTCTTTCCCTGTGGAGCAGTTGAATGGTGAAAATCTGCCTTTGAAACATGTTCGCTGACACCATCTATAATAGTGTTTCAATTCAATTGCAGGTGATAAAAAAATGGAACATTTCCCCAAATCTGATCTGGCGACTAAACATTTCCTTAAGGACAATGACTTGAGCATCCAAAAAGCTGATAAAGTGTTTTAAGGAGTAGTGATGGAAAGATCCAATTACAATGCTAAGTGTCTGGATTTACTTGGAGAAAACAGTGAAGTTCTCACCAGAGACCGTACTACATCTTTTCAGGTAGACTTTAAAAAAGCCCTTGCCCTTTCGAGTATTTCTCCCACTAAAGAAAAATATAAAATTGTGAACATGAATCCCTTACCCCCTAGGTTCTTTGGCTAACCGAAACTCCATAAACCCAATCATCCAATAAGGCCGGTGGTTTCTGAAATTTCCTCTCCCTCCCATAATTTGGCAGCCAAGTTGGGCTATACAGGCAGAACCACTGCCTCATTCTCCCCTAAATATTGTGTATAAATTTTATTGAACTGGCAGAAGACCTCTGGTCAAAATGTTTCAATGCATAATGATGCAATAGAGAAACTAACATCCCTCCTCTCCAAGAAGAACATCCCGGAGGACACCACAGAGGATATCGTCAACCTCACCACAATGTCTCAAACAAAACTACCTCATTTTCGAAGGAGTCTTTTACTGTCTAAAAGAAGGCCTCATGATGGGATCTCCCCTTAGCTCGCTTCTTGATGAAATCTTCATGGACGATTGTGAGAGCACCATTTTCAGTAAAGAGAATGACTTCATCAGACACTGTTTCTACTAGCAGAGATACATTGATGACATCATCTGCATCTGGGATGGCTCAAACCAACAATTTGGTGACTTCCTTTCCCTCTTTAACTCCCTTTCTTTCACCATAGAACCCGAATCCCAAGGCTCGCTCCACTTCCTCTACCTTACCATTTCCCTCATTAATGGAAAACCAAATTTCAGCATTTATAGAAAACCCACCTACACAGACCTCACCATCCCTTCCCACTCTTCCCATAAGTTAGCCGCTTTCCATAGCATGATCCACTAAGCCACCCACATCCCTATGTCCTCTTCCAACTTCCAAAAAGAAATCACAATAATCCATCAGACAGCCATCAACAACAGATACAACCCCCAATTGGTGGATAAACTCCATATTAAAAAACAATAAACCATTTCATCCAGTAATATCACCATGTCTCTGTCCCCAACTCCCCCAACCTTATCTTCATGGAGGAAAATCCCCTTCATCGGAAGTCTTTCCTATATGCTGGTGAATATCCTTCCCAAGGACAAAAGGGCAGCTTTCTATGTTCTAGCCAATCTGCAGAGAGCTGTTGGCCACCACAAGGACCCAAGAAACCCTGATTCCCTCAGCAGTGTATACGAACTCTGTTGCAATGACTGCCCCACCCGGTATGTGGGCCTGAGTGGTCGCTAATTAAGGACCAGAGCTGGTGAGCACCAATGCTGCTTCTGCACCAGGGGATCAGAATCTGTGTTTGCTGTCCACCTTCGGAAAGAAGGACACAAGAGTGATTTTTCTCCAAAACGGCTACGCAGGGAAAGAAAAGGAAGGAGATTAGACCTGTTGTAGCAGATAGAAATAAAAGGTGCCCAAAACCTCACCAATGAATACCTTTGCCATAACCCCTCATCTCTCATTTCCTTACCCTCCATTCTCTTCCATTGTTGATCCTGGTTTTCCCCACTCCCACCCCACCTCCCACACCTTCCTGTCCCTCCTCCTGTACTTAAACAACGCTTGCAATGTTTCCGATGCCTGATGTTGTCTGAATGTCGACAAAACTAGTGGCCAATAAAAAATATTTTCTGTAGAAATTACCAACTGTTCATTCCTACTCCTTCAGTATGGCATCATTCCACAAAGTAGAGCTTGGACATATTAGATTCATTATACTTTGCTTATTGAAGAAGGAATTAAATACTCTCTACAAGAAAGAACATTCACATGCAGCAAAGTATAATGCAACCAAAATGATTATTAAGGTCATATTCTGAGGAAAGTATACATTCCTTTCTTTCCCCACTTCTGAAGTTGTGGAAGACATCACTAAACACATTCCATTTATCAAACCATCATATGATTATTATAGCCCACTCTCATGATAAAATTAAGGTGCATAATCAAAATTTTCTTTAATCCATTAGTATATACCGTATTTTCCGGCGTATAAGACGACTTTCTAGCACCTGAAATCTTTCTTAAAAGTCAGGGGTCGTCTGATACACAAGGAATATGGCAGCAAGGAGGAGAGAGGGACGGAGGAGGGGTGGCCGCACTGAACAAACACTTCACACATTTGCCACCTCTGGCAGAGTGCTGAGATCTAATATACCGTACAAATGCCCAACAGTCAAGGCCCCACCAACAAGAAGAAAGAAATATAAAGCCAGTTTCAAACTAAAAGTTGTAAACTTTGCCATGGAACATAATAACTGCGCTGCTGCAAGACATTATGGAGTAACAGAAAAGATGGTTCGTGACTGGAAAGCAAATGAAAAAGCATTAAAGAGTATGCCAAGGGGTAAGTGTGCATTAAGAAGAGGCACCCCACATTGGCCAGAACTCGAAAAACATGTAGCAGACATGGTGAATGAGCATCGCCAAAATGGTTATGTTGTGACACGCAATAAAATACGCTTGTTAGCACTTCAGTGGGCAAAATCTAATCCAGATCACAGCAACAGATTTAAGGCCACTGTATCCTGGTGTACTAGATTCTTAGAAAGGCACAATTTGGTACTGAGGCAAAAGACAAAAATTGCACAAAAATTACCTGCAGATCTTGATGCCAAATTAAATAACTTCCATCGATACGTAATACAACAGCGCAATAAACATGGCTATGCGTTAAATAGTATCGGAAATATGGATGAAACTTCAATGAATTTTGATATGGTTGGAAATAAAACTGTCCATCCAAAAGGTGAAAAAACTATTTTAATTAAAACAACAGGACATGAGAAGTCCAGTTTTACAGTGGTACTAGCTTGCACAGCTGATGGCGCCAAACTGAGACCAATGGTTATTTTTAAAAGAAAAACAATGCCGAAACTCAAGTTCCCTGTTGGTTGTTTTGTACATGTGAATGAAAAAGGCTGGATGGATGAAGAAGGGGTAAAGCTATGGCTTGATAATGTATGGAGCAGGCGACCAGGTGGACTTATTAAAAAACGTAGCCTACTGGTGTGGGATATGTTCAGGGCTCATTTAACTCCCAGCACCAAGGAAAGGCTTGCGAGACTGAATACAGATGCAGCAGTTATTCCTGCAGGATTGACATCGTTGGTACAGCCACTGGATGTGTGCCTAAACAAGCCGTTTAAAGATCGCATTCGAGAACAGTGGAATGAGTGGATGGTTAGCGGTGAAAAGTCATTCACAAAAGGAGGAAACATGCGTGCTCCACAGTTGGATGTTTTGTGCAAATTTGTCATAAAAGCCTGGAATGACATTGATGCAGAAACAGTAATCAAGTCTTTCAAAAAGTGTGGCATATCAAATTCGTTAGATGGTATGGAGGACGACTACTTGTGGCAAAATGAAGAGGAAGTCGAAGCTGAGACCACACCATCTGATACGGAATTAGATCCATATGATGACTGCCTTACAAATGTAGAACAAGACGTTATTGATGTACTGATGATATCAGATGACGAACAGGAGGATTTTGAAGGTTTTTAAATGGAAACTGCGTTGCTGACTCGCCAGTGACTTGCGAGCTCTCTCTATTGTTTGTTAACTTCCTCGTATCAGACTGCTTTAGGAAAAGTTTAATCCACTTGCACTGTTTTAGTTTAATATGTTTTATGAGGAACTGCCTTATGTTTATTAGTGACCGTTTTCATGCTAAGTACCATGATGTCATAAGCATTTTAATTAAAAATTTCTATATTGAAATCAAATCTGATGTTTTTTTATTTACCGGTAGTGTGCGTTGGAAAAGGGGTAGTCTTATACGGAGAGTATAGCACAAATTCTATATTTTAACTGGAAAAGTTGGGGGTCGTCTTATACGCCCAGTCGTCTTATACACCGGAAAATACAGTACTTAAAACGTTTCTTAATCCAAGCTTTGCAATGTAGTTGATGTTCCTCTATTACATCATATTGATATGTACATTGTTAGGAAAATAGCAAGGCTGACCACGAAAGCAAAATTGAATAATACTTTCATAGTACTACTTCTCTCACTTGGAGAGATGTAAAAAAATAGGAATCCAGCATAAGGAATACATGGGGAATCAAGAAATAATATCTGATTACATAATTATCAAAATCTTTAACATGTAACGATGCCACACTTATTTAATGAAATCAATTTGTTTTCTTTATTTTGGCATTTTGAACATATTTGAAGGTAATTAATTCATTGTATAAAAAAGTGACTGATCTACATCCCACATTTTGTTTGGCAATGTCGTGGACAAATTTGACTTTCTACTCTTGTGAAAACTTGACCCCTTTCAGACAAATGTGTAACCTGTCAAAACTCAAACAATGCGTTTCACCTTCTATAAGACACTTGCTTATAGAGGTGTAGGGCAAGGCAGTCTCACTCATTGAGGTTGCAATATTCTCACTTAGAGGTTTTCAGGGATGAAAATGACAGGACCTTGTTTAGAGTCACAGTTTTCTCGCTTATCCAGGTTCGACTGCAGATGCAACATTTGGTCTTATTTCAAAACAGATTCTTGTATAGCTTGAATTTGAAAAATAGATCAAGCCATAGGAAATCTGATTTTATAATAAGAAATTTTAAAATTAACTTGGAGATGAATATGTTTAAAGAAGTACTTACCATGATAAGACTGAAGGCTTTGATTAATATCATTAGGTAAATGAGGGCGGAGGTAAGATAAAATAGTAGGAACAAATTTTCCTGAGGCATGGAGAATGTTGCCAGTGACTGCTTGAAAAAGAATGAGGGATGCAAGGTGAAGAGCTAAGGCAGGATCATCTGTAACTGCCGAGAGTCTTTCCAAGAGAGCATAGCGGTGAGCCTGTAATTGAGACCTGAAAACAAGATATTATAAGATATGCATCCAAAGTAAACTTAACAACAACAATGTACAATTTTTATAATTAAGGCTAAGGTTGCTGAAAGCATGGCCCTGAAAGAAAATACCAATTTTTTCTATGATAAATAAAGCAGAAACAGAATGTAAGGCGTTCATGAAAAATCATGGTATAAATCATTGAATTCGCAATCAAAAGTATTCTTCTGTTAATCTTACATGACAAATCAAAAAGAAAAAATACTTCATGTAAAATTTAATGGCAGTAATAAGAGTAGCAAGGAATGTCCCATTATTCTATTTCAATCTTATACGAGGAAAGGTGAATTTCTTTACACAATGAAGTCGTGCAGCTGTTCCACTGTTAAGGGAATGTGGAAGAGACGTTCATGGTAGTTCAGTGATTAGAATACCTGCCTGGAAGTGTGGATCTGGGTTCGAGTCCCAGTCATGTCGCTATTTTTCACACTTGTTATTCCTTTCAATCTTATACACTGACTGACTTTGTTATTTGATGTTTAGAAAATCATCTGAGCCTTTTGATGTTTACAGAAATTGGCAAAAACAAATGGTCAACTTCAGATAGTAAGCAAAGGAATCACACACACACTGGGCAGCAATAGTAGAGTACCAGGAAGTAGTATGACTAACTCCGATTAACATAATAAGAATGCATTTGTCCTTAATATGATTTAATAATAAATACAAATATATCTGTATTGAGCACCACCAAAAATGCCATTGTTCATATGGAAGCTGAGAGGAGAAAAAATAAATACTGTTAGTTTGCAACAAACAAAGTGTCACAAAACATTAGCAAATCAACTAAAATGTACTGAAAAACGAGAAAAAATACGTAAAATTCACAGCTATATATATATAAAGACAACAA
>KZ308392.1:131515-185639 GCA_000376725.2 Ladona fulva
CCGATATATATATATATATATATATATATAGCTGTGAATATACACCCTTAGGACACAAGGACTCTAAACCATGTCTAACAGGGTTGGATCTAAGAATTCATATGTCCACATTCAAAGTAATGCAGATAACCTCTCCCTTCCTCATCTCCCCACAAATAGAGTAAAGGAGCATAATCAACAAGCTCACTATTTGCAGCTAATGCAATAGTTTCCATTCTATCAAGAATTGGCCCAAGTTTTCATTTCATAAATATCATTTGTAAACTCATGAAATACAAGAAGACAACAGGATAAAACTAAATTTCACAATTACTATTTTTTGTACTGCTTTCACTCAACTCAATAAAATGTGTTTCAAATCAGAAGTGCATACATCTGAGAATAGGAAAAGATTAAACATACTAGCCCATCTGAAATCTAGATTCTACTTATTTAACACAAGATTGAAGCAAAAGAGAAATTAGAATGAAATGCAAAAGAAAAAATAGTCCATCATTGTCAATGACAATAAAGATTACAGGAATGCAGCTGGCAATCAATTTGTGAGGAGAGAGTAATAATAAGTATAGATGAATATTTATCAGCAACAGGAATATTTAAGAAAAAACAGAGACTGAAAACCATTCAGGAAGAAGCCCAAGGGAAAACCACAGGAAAAATTGAAAAATCTACCAACAGAATCATAAAAAATAAGATAATTGACTAAAAACTTCAGAATGCATAAATTTTTGTGGTATCTACAGACATAAACAGATATTGAAATAAAGTAGACTATATGGTATTTGCATAATCACAATCTCTTAACTATCTGTGGAAAAGATAAATTTACTTTGGCATAAGTTAAATTCCACTGACCTCAACATGTAATAAAGGTTTAATTTGACAAAATAATTTCCTAAAAAGAACCTGTAAGTGAACTTTACCAAACAAGTTTGTTTTCTGCAAACATATAGCATTTCCATCATATCCAATGCCTCATAACTTATGCATTTCCCTCAACCTTGATTTCTCTTAATAGTATCTAGGACCATCAATTAAATTGCAAATAGGGTTGATTTTTCTTAGAAATTCAGTCAAAGCTATCAAGAGGGCCAGCCCATTGATAGGTGGCATATCCTGTCAAAGATTATCCAGCACACCTCTTATAGGAAAATCTTTTTAACAGAAGTATCAACAATTTATATTTTTACAAACAAAATCAAAATTATATACAATGAATTTATTTCTTTTATGAATAATTATATACAACCAACCTTAATTCAGGAATGATAAACCAAAAGTAACAATTAAGAGTATCAGGAATTTTGAGAAAGAAAGCTAGGTAGATTTAATAGTGACTGTAAGCCTCCTAAACTTGTTCAAATCGCAGCATTTAAAAATATAAACCACTTATGTTGTTGAATTTCAAATTCCTTATTCTATGCCATGGGATGGCAAATGCTTATCAACAGAAGTACACATAAAATACGAGGCATTTTCCGAGTGGACTTGGGCTTGCAGAAGCACTCAATAAATCCTGTGCCCCAAGAAAATGTACCAGCATAATGCTAAAGCCAGACCTAGCAACGTAAAAGAAATTATTTAATTACTAAAATGAAGAATTAAAAATATATCCTCAAGAAAGATCTGAAATTAAATTTTCCTCTTTCTTGTGGCAATATTATTGGAAATTGCATGGAATTTAGAGCCTCTACATGAAAGGAAATATCCTATTCCTGAGATGATATTGTAGATTATTCTTGTTATGATTTTTTTTAGATAATGAATTTTGATATTTAATGACAAAACATATATGTAACTATATGCTAGTTCATAATGCATTTGCTACTCACTTCTCCTTTTTTTTATCTGGTTTGCGCAACACCACATCACAGACACTCAAAGCTCCTTCAACAGCTACAATGAATTCTTCCATAGAGGTTCCAGACAGAGATTTGTGCAATTTCATCAATGGCTCCCTTATTTGTGGAGTTACTTCACTCAATATTTTTATCCTAATCTAACAAAAAGGAAAAGAATAATTATATACAGATATTGACTTGGCATACTCAAGACCAACTTACAGACCAATACCTCGGGAGTTATTTCTTTGCCCCCTCCTGATCTACCAGAGTCTTCTTTAGATGCATAATCAAATATCTCATTGGTAATATCAGTGCAAATTGTGCGCAGAAGATGCTTGCCAATTGTCCCAATTGATCCATCGGCATTACCATCAATGAGTTTGGCACCTCGTTCATACAATCGCACATCTGTTAGAGAAGCAGATAGCCGTTCTTGAAGTTCAGCATGTGCCTTTCTTCTTGACTGAGCTGATGAAGCTACAGCAGTCTCTAGGAATTCACGAGCAGCAGCCTCAGCTTTGCGTTGTATGGACCTAACAAATTATGGCAATAATATTTTAAATCAAATAACTGATGCAAAGTTTCTTTCAAGAAACTTAATTCAGAAATGCAATACCTTGTCCCAAAATATAAAATGAATCTTCATTCCATCAAAAGAGTCATAAATTTTAAGGATGGTATAGATAAATATATTTTTGTCTCTGTTTAAAATATGTGAAATCTCCATTTTTCAGTCAAGTCCCTTTCATACTATGGCATAAACTGACAATGAAGTAAAACTTTTTTCAGCAAATCAACCCTTTTCATGAATTAAAAAACCTTTTTTATGTCAGCGACTACAAAATTTCAACCAAAATATAAAATAATGTAACACAAATTTTAGTAAGATCATGAAGAAATACACATTTCTAAAATATAAAATGTTACAACAATGATAAAAAGTAACATACCACTAATTCCATTTTGAATGTTGATAGAAACCTTTACTTAAGCAGTCTGAAGATGACAATAGATAACAATATCAGAATAGAGAATAAAGATAATAATGTGGAAAAAGAGAAAGTAAACAACAAAGCCATGATAGATATCATAACTTAGGCAAGGATGAATTTTAAACATTATAGCAAATCTTAATAAGAGCTATTCTTAAGTATCGGAGCTATCTGAGATCAAGTTAGTGCCATTTTTAGACAACTGACTCAAGGTCTATCTGGACCGACAGTCTATAGTATTGCGCAGGTTATCCCATTTCTACAAGACAACCAAGGAATTACGCTCATCCTGGATGAGTGTGTTACTTGCTCAACCACAAGAATTACCTATTTAGGAGTGGAAATAGACATGGAAGTTCAATCTTTACACTTAGCTTTGGCCACTCTGGCAAAACTACACCTGATAAAATGTCTAAGGTTACACAGCAAGTATTTACAATGTGTTTATGTTTTAAATTTTCCAAGGTTTTTTATTAAGGATGTATACAAGTGGAAGGATGCATGGTTGAGTGAATGTTGGGATGAGTGTATCAGAAGAAATGCCCGGTTACTGGGCGGAAGGTTCGGTGGCCATTCTGGCACCCTACTGTTTTTATAAGAACTAGGTTCCAAAGTATGTAAATTTAACCATGTTTGTTGATAATGCTCCCACTGTGCTTTGTTTAAACAAAAGAAGAGGCTTGTTGTTCGATGACTCCAATGTGAAAGATATGTTCACGTCTTTAATAAAGGAACTGCCCTGCAAGGTGGCCTGGTGCTTCGTCCCTAGCCGTTACAACCCTGCTGAGTATCCTTCCAGGACCGTCCCATCTTATATCCGTCTGGTAGCAAATTCCAATGGCCAGATGTATATAACACAGGATGTGAGAAGGGTGCCTCAGTAGGGAACTAAAGCACTCAAGGACGAGGCCCAGATCTCCATAGCAACAATTCAAAGGGCACATAAATACAAACAGATTGAGAATAGATCCAAGTTTGAATTCCCATTGAATATCATACTGATTTAACTATTCAAATAATTTAAAGGGGTATTACATTTTTCCTACATTGTCCTACACATATATCCTACTTTTCAAGCATAACAAATGCCTTCTATAGAATAGATAAGGGATAAATACAAGGAATAAATCAAGTAACATAATTCTCACTTTGCAGTCGATTGCAATGAAACTAAGAAATTTATTAATATCTGCTTCATAAAACATTTGCATTTTAAATTAAATGGACAAATATTTTAATTCACAGCAAAATAAGTAGAACTGACTCACGGATGGAGAGTAGCAGCAATTTCAGCCAACAGTTCATCAGATGCATCCTGTAGGAAATCCGCTTGAGCAGGTTGTTTATTCTCCTTTTCTCCTATTTCCCTCAGCTTTTCTTCAACTTCTGCTAGGCTAAGGAACTCCAGCCCTTTTCCAGATTTCCCAACGCCGGTCCCTTTTCCTCCCTTCAAATCATCCTCCTCATCAGATTCACCACCTCCCCTCTTATGAACATGTTTCTTCTTTGTTGACTTTGTTTTAGTCTCTCGGCCCTAATAATTTTTCAAACACAATTGAGTATCCAATGTTACTTTCTTGATTTTCATTAGAAAAGTAAATGAAATTAGAATTGCGTGAAAGAACGGGCTATTTATCAGGAATAAAGAAATATTGTTTAATTCAAGATTTTTCACATAAAATTATTTAAATTTTGAATTTCTAAGGAAAATAGTTTTCCCATTTCCATAATTCATTAATAGACCATTCAGTTGCCTCCTGAGTCAGAAACCCACCCCAATAAGCAAAAAGTTAAGAAAATTTCTGTAAAGCAGGTATTTCCATATGATGAAAAATTTCTATAATTGAGAAGAATGAAAAATGGTAAAATCTTAGATCAGATGTCCTATTTTCCGCTAGTCTAAACCCATAAAATCATAAGTGTTAAAGAAATTTTAGGTGATATTTTAGCTAAACTTCCACAAAATGTATGTGAAATTCTAATTTAAAAAAATAACTTTTCATAGTAAAGCAATTTTGGTTGCAAAAAATCAATCAGAAAAAAGTTATACACTGAAGTCCTCAATATGGGAAGGCATAACCTCAGTGTAGACCATAATAATGGGAATTAAATGATTCAAACACTTCCACAGTAAAAGTATTTCACGTTACATGTTTTGCTAGCTAAGTAGCAACAAGAGGCCTGATGATGCTAGCTTGCTAAAACAAAAAAGAAACAGATCCCATTATATACCTTTATATTGGAAGTGCACAAAGCATTTTATCTTATTTATTTTACAGTAATGTTTAAAGTTTCATCAATTGAAGTAATCATTGACTGTCACCAAGAAATCAGATCTCACACCATATTTGATATATTCCCCATTCATTTTGCTTGTTGCATGTTAAATCTTCAATAGAGAGGTTTAATCGGTTTAATGAGGCAGTAGTCCATAGAAAAACAAATTTTAGAGACTGTCAACTAATCTGAAATTTAAAGACAAAGGATCAATCACTACCTGTACACCACCACCACCTTTCCCACCAGCAGCTTTCTTCCTTCTTTCTTCCCTTTTATCACCTTTCTGTCCACCATCATCATTATAATTATCAGCAGAAACATTATGTCCTCCTTTTCCAGCCATTTTTCCTTCTAGATGATTTTGTAAATATGCACCAGAAGCTACAGACTGAAAGGAAAAGTTTTCATGTTCCTAGTGTTGTATTATCTACTGGAATGACTTTGTAAGCCACAAATGATACATCGTATTTTAAACTACAATAATTCATAGAATATTCTTAGATTAATTGTTCCATTATTTTTTAAAGTGAGCGTAATGTTCAACTTTGCATGAATTACAACCATTCTGCTTTTTCACATGATTTTATGAGATCTAGCATAGTAAATTGAACTAAACTTGAGGAGAGTATTAGCTAGTAGGGTGCAATGACATGGTCACAGAATTACACATATGGGCAGATATGGGTGGATACCCCACGAATAGAACTGCCAACATTTTTCTACAATATTGCTTATGTAGCATGGTTGAGGCTCATATAGTTTTAACTTATCATAACACTTACTTCTTCTGCCCTTTTGAGAGCTTGGGTTTCAATAGGCCCTGATAAGGACTTGAGAAATGGCTCAGTGATTACCACTGATTTGCAAAATATGTGGATGTTTCCCTCAGCTTGAGTCTTAAGGATATCATTCAAGAGTAGTTCAACATCCTCAGAAGTAAAAACAGATGGAAGAAGTTGCTGGAAAGGAATAACAGTATGATAGCAAAATGAATCAAATAAACATATCATTCAAAACAAACTAAGCCTACAAAATTAGTTTTCCAAGATGTTCTTGAAAATGGTTACCTGGTAACTTTTTTCAAGTTCATTGGTGGATAAGTTGGACTGAATATTCATCTAGAGAATTTAAGCTTATGTGAGATAGGATGAAGTTTGTATAAATAATAGCACAGATTTATAAATTTTCTTAAAATTCAAAATTCAAAAGCTAAGGAAAAATCTATCTCAAAAATAACCATAGTCAAGCAGAGCCCTTTCGCCGTTGAGGTGAGATATAACTTGGCATCTTTTGATTAAATTCAAAGTAATTTCATGAAAACTTTAATAAAAATAACATATTAAGAAAGGGAATGTGAAGCCTATCCTGATTCAAATAAATCCCTTTTTCTTGACCAAGTTTATTTTTAACTAATACTAACCTATTCATTAAATCACTTCTTTAGAAATAGCCTCACTGCCTTTTATTAACAAACATATAAAGCAGAGTTCCAACTAACAGTTCAAAGACTACTTAACATAAATATGACAGCGTAGAAAGCAACACAGATGGCCTCACACTTGCTATACTTTCAGTAAGACACATGACAGCAGCAACAGATTTCCCAGAGAATGAAATGTATTCATTTATTTAAGCATAAATTCTTTGAAGGTGGCGAAAAAAAAATTTGACTGGTTAAAATACCATCCTTTTATCGAAAAATGTTCTTGAATAATTTATCATTTTTGAATTTATTTACCTAATAAAATTTCAAGGATGTGGTACCTATAAGAAAATTCTATGGAAAATCAATACACATGAACGACTAAGACCTGAACATTAAGGGATTCCTGATATAAGTTGCTATTTGACTTAATATAAAAAAATGTTTCATACTTCAACATCGACCCAAGACCCAGTTGAGATGGCTTCTTCTAGAGATGCCTCCACTTGCTCTCGAAGAGAATTACCAATTGCACAAGTCACAAGACATTTTGGTTGATTTTCTCCAGAAAAGTTATGCTTCCTCACAAAACCAGTGGGATCAGATATTCCCAACCTTCTAAGGGCATCATATTCTAAAAAAGAAAAGGATTAAGGATTTTTTGATCAGCAATCTCCAGGAAAGATAGTGATTCAAAACAATAAAATATGACTTTATCCATAATTTCCTAACAATTTCATCAAACAGAATTTCAGTAATTTGAGAAAATTAATGAACTAATCAGTGTATATATCTTGCTAGTTGCAGGATCACTTTAATCAATTCTAAGGACACCAAAACCTTCATCGATATTCTGTCATATAGTAAAAGGCAAAGGGAAAGAATACTGAAAGCTTGTTAAAATGCCTCTTTTCTCTTTCAGGGTTAAACTCTCTCTCTCTCTCTCTTCTTGGCACTACAGCCCTTGGTGGGCCTTGGCCTCCTCCACAATCTGCCTCCAAACTTTCCTGTCTTTAGCTTTCTTCCTCCATCCCTCGATACACATTATTTGCAAGTTGGCAATGACTTCATCTATCCATCTCAACCTTGGTCTGCCCTTTCCTCTTGCGTGGTACATCCTTTCCCTCAATATTCTTCTGGGCATTCTTTCTTCCTTCATTCTCTCTATGTGGCCCAGCCACTCTATTCTCCGGGCTTTCATCATCGTCGTCGCTCAAATACTCTGAGTGCATTTTCATCCGTTCTCTTCATAGTCCATGTCTCTGACCCATAAGTTACTACTGTCCGGACCAATGTCTTATATATTTTTATCTTTGTCTTTCTTTTAATTAGTTGGTTTGTAAACAATTGATTGTTTGCAAAATACGCACGATTGCCAGCCTGTATTTTATCCTTTATCTCTCTGCTTATTTCATTATCATTATATATCGTTGCCCCAAAATACCTGAAGCCAGAAACTCCTTCAAACTTCTTCCCCCCTATTATCAAGTCCTGCAATACTCTCCTGGTCTCCGATTTGGACATTATCATATACTTGGTCTTCTTTTCGTTTACTATTAGTCCGACTTTTTAACTCTTTCACTAATCGATCCCGACAAGATCTTGTATACTACACTAAGTAATGTGATCCCTCTATAATTTTCACATACTAGTTTATCCCCTTTCTTGTAAACTGGACATATTATTCCAGTTTTCCATCTGTGTGGCATAGTTTCAGTTTTCCATATGCTTATAATAAGTCTGTGTATTGCTGTTATCAAAGATTTGCAACCAGCCTTAATCAATTCTAAGTTCACACCATCTTCCCCGGGTGCTTTATTGTTGCTTATTCTCTTTATTACTGATTCAACTTCTCCCAACATAGGTTCCGGTACCCCTACGTCCTCATCATTGTTTTCTACTGGTATACTATCCTGCCCATCTTCCTTATCTTCCTCTTTATTTAATGTCTCTTTGAAATACTCAACCCATCTACTCAATACCTGTTTCTCCTCCCATATTACTTCTCCATTCTTATCTTTAAATCCTTCCACTCTTGGTTGAAACCCTTTTTTTATTCTGTCTATTGCTCAGTAGAATTTTCTTAATTCAATTTTTTGGTGCAATTCCTCTATTTCCTGCATTCTCGTTTCATACATTGCTTTCTTCTTTTGTTTACAAATTTTATGTGCTTTCTTTCTTAATTTTTTATACTTCTCCGTATTGCTTCGGGTTTCTTTCTGGAGCATTTTCGCTCTAGCTCTGTTTTTCTCTTCTATAGCTTGCCTGCATTCTTCATTGAACCACTCTTGTCTTCTCTCAGTCTTCTTTTCTCTTTCAGGGTTAAACTATTAAAATATATTTTATGGATAACAGTTGAATCAACTTGATGCCTCCTCAGGAGTATGGTGTGATACAAACCAATCTTTCAATGATGGCTTTATCAAATTATATTCACTTCATCATTTACAATATATTAACCAAATGGAAAAGATAATTACCTAAGTAACCATTCTGCCTGAAAAAACTGTTGACCCAATCTGTCTGAGACTTGGAGTACACTGATGGAACAAATAGGCTATTGGGCCCTTGCTTACTGCTCAGAGTTCCAGCAATCTGTTTCTTTTCCAGTAGACCTTCCACCACAGCTAATTATAAAGATGTTAAAAGAAATTTATCAGAATGTCTCTAGGTTAATGAAAGTACATATGATATCTTTAATAAAAATATCTAAATATTTGAAAATAACAAGCAATATTTTCATTGAGCTTATTATTGCTCACCCAAACTTACAATAAAATATACTTTCTGGTATGTTGCAATGAGAGACAATTGTTGCAACAGTAGTTGGACGAGTTGTAGCACACAAAGCACCACGAACTACTGCTCGATTTCTGGCTACAAAAGCTTCTGTGTAGATGAGCCTAGGATCTTGCTTGTCTTGCTTTCCATCAATACTTTTACCAAGCTCACGCTCCACCAACTGTAATAAATCAAAACCCCAATGAAAAAATACAAATTGTCAGAAATTTTTTATTTGTTTTATTTCATTTATTCCCCTCTCATATTGATTTGCACAATAGAATCTAACCTATCTGCTGACAAGATAACTTCTGTTTTTTGTTCCTTTTAGAAACTCATTCTACCCTACATGAAACTTACATATACAAAGCCTAAAAGCTATACTTAACCCCATCCCAAAAAGAATCACATAAAAAGAGGTGTCATATTAACTTTTCTTTAAAAATTAACAAGGGATTTTTTCATCGTACAGCAATGGCATACACTAAAATAAAGCGACGTCATCACTGATCTCCACACTGAGAATCCCAGACTGAATTACTTTGTAGAGTATTTCCAAGTCCCATTAGTCCCTATCTCCATAGGAAGATGGAGAGAGGATGGAGAAAAGATGGATATACCTCTCAAAATGCAATATAATTCCTGCATCATTATGGGCCAATGTATCTATTGCATGTTTTAACTGATGTGCTTCATGCATCTGTCAGGCTTACAGTCTAAAAACGAGGTAGTTTTGAGGAAAAGATACACGTGAACAGTAAGGAAAGCAATCTCTGTCTCATTCGCAGGCTTATAGTCTTTTCAGATCTCTCTATGATGAAACTAGGAAAGGTAATAGAATTAAATTTGACTGACAAATATTTTGCTCTGCTGGAAGTGGTTGCATTGTTTTTGGATAAATGAAAAGTGAATAAGTAATCTAAATGGAAGGTGAAAGCTGGCTGAATTCAATGGGTCAAGGCTCAAAGGGATGAGACTGTTTAAGGTGTTAAAGGAAAGCAAATAAGTAAAAGTTTGTTTGCACAAATGTACGAATATCGTGTAATTAGAATAAAATATCAGAATCCTTCTCACAACAATACTTAGAATTACTACATCTCCTGGATGAGGATTAGACTGGGTGTGGCGTTATAACTTAAAGCTAATAAATAAAGCCAAGAATAAATTTATAATACTAGTAACACTGCACCTTAATTCTTTTGCGACCAAGCACCTTACCATTTGTAGAAAATCACCAGGAAGATCATACGTTCGGGTCAAATCGGCAATGGATATTTGACCTTCACGTTGGAGCCGATCGTTAATTTCTTGAGCCAACCTCACTTGATAAGTCTTGTCTATTAGCTGTCCAAGTATTACTGTGTATGCTCCTTTGCCGTCTTTAGATGAGAGGTCATTCACACGAGCTTCAATTTGGCTCAAGTCAACAGATAACAATTTTGCCAATTCCACCATGTTAATGCGACCTATACAGTATAAAATATTTTTATTTTCATTTCCTAAAGAGAGTTCGAGGAGCCAATAGCTCCCTTCAACTGGCATATGTTGAAGCAAAAATATTTCTGAATACCTCCATGGATATAAAGTTCATCCAAAATCTCCTTGGTAAGGTGTTGAGGCGTGACATATTCTTTGCCATCAGTCGTAAACAGTACATCCAAAAGTTTCAGTTCCAGAAGTTTTGAAATTATTTCTATACAATTATTCTCAGAAAGCCTGTAAAATGTAAAGCCATTTCAGAGAAAAACTGTGTTTATTCATTAAGAATGAATAATAAATACTTAATTCTTATATAGAAGCTAGACCGAAATTGAAACAAGAGGGGTCCCTTGAAATTCGAATTTAGACCACAACTCTTATATACATCGATTGGATTCATTACTTCGTAGCGAACTTTATCTCTTTTAAATTTTGTATGATTTCATGAGACCCAACTTGAAAGTTGAATATGGTTGACATAAACGGGAAAGGAAACATATTTCATGAAAACATTAGCAGACGAAAAGACAGCTCAGCTTTACCCTTTAGCTAAGGTTAATACACTTAGTAACTAGTGACATTCAATTTAATAAGTGAGTTAGCTTATTGCAAATTAAATAACCAACCGCTGAACTGTGCTACTGAGCTGAGCTCTTTGAAAATCTGCTGCCAGTCGCTTAATCTCATCCCAGTCGGAGGCTGCCATGTTGGCGATGTCAAATTGAAAATGTGCACATTATCGAAATCTACCTATCGAATGGATTACTGCGATATTTACCTATCACATCGGTGGCGACGTCTTATATAGCCGCGTAAAACAAATTTTTCCTGGATGATAAATATTTCATAAATAAATGATAAATATTTAATTTCATTCCGACACTGCCCGAAACTTATTGCAAGTATGGACTTTTACATACGCTTAGATGTTACCTTCTGGATACATCCTAGTACCATAATACTAAGCGAAGAAACGTATTTTTTCAATTGAGACGATCGATGACAAATCAAATTACCCTTAAAAAAGGAGCCTATGGTTACCACCATACTAATGTGAATCAGGCAGTTTCATGCCTGTTCCTAAAAATCAAGTCCGAGTGAATCTATTACTGCTTCTCGTTAGGTCGAAAAAGGGAGACGTCCCATGTGCACTTCATATAGCGAAAACTTATACTAAATCGATGTTAAAATGCGTTACCCCGTGAAAAAATTAAATTCCCTCATTATCTTAACACGCTTGACGTACAGGAAAACAAAAATCAGCAGGATGCTTGCTTGATGCACTTATAAATTTCGTTTTCATAGTACCTACATTAACATTCTATTGGCAGAAACAAATTAAAGCTATTTTATTCTATAATCCACCCAACAGACTACTCAGCCATGCGATCTTTTCAAATTAGTTTATATATATCTGGCCACACCTTTTCACCAAAAGGCCAGTACTTCCGTAATCAGCATCTCGGAAACTACCTTCACAAATAAAATCAATGGGCTCAAGGAGTTTGCAACAGGAAAATAAAAAGAGTTACTTTCATCATCATGTTTATTTTCTAACAATGAAGTGTTTATAGAGAATCGTCTATTTTCATACACAAAAATAATTGGTCAAAGTTTCTCCTCAGAGGCGTGATCACACTGCAGATACCACACACTTCATGCTAACTTTTCCAGCACTAGTATCCAATCAAAACTTTCTTCTGGATGAAGATAGGAATGTTTCCAAAAAACGAAAATGCCATTCAGTCATCAAATACATCTCTGGATGAAGCTTTAGATTTGGTATGACGCATGAAATGTTTAAGTCCACCATAAAAACATCAATGCACACAAATGAAGTTCATTAATGATCATGACTACGCAAGTGTGGATAAAAACGAAAACTTGTATGATTGGACATACAAAATTTGTACAGCACTGACTCATTATGTGAATTTACACATTTAAAAAATGAGTAGTATAATACTACACAGTCAAATGTCAATTCTTACAGACATTAAAAGGGAATTAGTGCAACAGTTCCACAAACAGCTTAATGTGAATTCTAAGCACCGCCATGAAATCATCCCAGTGACTGCTTAGCAGCTTCAGAATCACCATTTAGTAGAATTCATTATCAAGGCAGTATTTAGCCTATCGTCCTTCAACTGAAATTTCAATAAGAAAAACTTATTAACAGATGCACATTATCTCGAGAACTCATCTCAATATCAGTTCATCTTCAGCGAGAGAGTTCAATAGATTTCATCAAAGTAATACAGACTAAATCATTCATCATTTATTCGACTCTTGACTTAAATTTAAACAAGCTAGAACTTACTGTAAGATGACAAATCGATCTCATCAGGCAGCTCTGTAATGTTGACGTCAAATCTGTCTTGGACATCATTCAAAATCTTTGCATCTCCCTCATCACTCACAAAGGTTATGGCCAGACCCTATATAAATTTAAAACAATGACAAATAATGGTACTGATCAAAGGAAGTTAGCAATGCATCACAAACATTCAAGGAAAACTTACCTTAGTTCCAAATCTACCTGCACGTGCTACCCTGTGAAGGTAAGTGTCAGAGTCTTCTGGCATGTCATAATTAAAGACTATGTTAACTCTCTCAATATCCATTCCACGTCCAAATAAGTTAGTTGCCACGAGGATTCGCTAAAATAAAGAATTATATCAGATTCTGACACAAACTTACGAATTATTTAATCAAACATCTCAACATCAGGATAGATGGCTAAATCATTTACAGTCATATGTCCCTATCTATAAGTGTCATCACAGTAATTAAGTATTTTTTAGTTAAAGAAACGCCCTTACTTTCTGAAAATCCTTGAACTGTTGGTACCGAGAAAGTCTTTCCTCTTGAGTCATCCCTCTATGAATGGCTATGGCAGGGAAGTTCTGTTCTATTAGTAGTTGAGCTAAGGCCATGCATCGTTGAACAGATTTCACAAAAATGACGACCTAAATGAATACATTAGCATCAAAAAATTTACATATAACATCTAATGGTCGAAGATGTCTTTTTTCCACTTACCTGGTTAAACTCTAACACATCGAGTAATTCAAATAGTTTCTTGTTCTTTTCATTCTCTTTCAGCTTCACATAATGCTGCTGAAGACCATGAAGGGTGAGCTTGGCTTCATCATCGACATATACTTCCATTGGCTGTTCACCAAACATGAGGAAAAAAGAACAACAAACAAACGACATTTTAAATTAAACCCTAACTACCATTCTCCAGAGGGTCATATGAATACTTTCATCAAATTAAGAGAAATGAAAGGTGTTTAAAAGAACAGTAAATGCATGTCATATCACCCTTGTGAATTTAAAATTGAGTTTATGTTATAAAAGTTGTATACATTTTCATCAAACCGAAGACCCTATACTGGGGGGTTATCACTGCCTAGCAAAACTGATCACACTGATGGAATGAAAAGCAACTCTCACCACCAATGTTACCTGTCCCCAGTTTCTACATACGGTTTTGTTGGTAGAGGCTGACAAATCCTCCACCACTGGATCTCCATGCAAAGGGGTGAGGAACGAAGACAAGTGATTGCAGATGGATCCAAACGGCAGTTGAATTAAGCATCGAACCCTCTCATTGCAGACCAAATGGCCATCAATTCCCGTTTCAAGAAATTATCCTCATAATTGTCAGCGTAATATTTCCCCACTAGCCCTAAATGGTTGCTGCGTTTAACAGACCCTAGCTCCCAACCTAACCATCTTCAGCTCTTCTCTTCGCTCTTCATTTCTTGAACTCTTCTTTTCTTCCACTCTTCCAACTACCCCACCCAACTCATACCCAAGCTAATGCAAATTAGAGCAGCATCTATCAAATCTCCATCTCCAAATATTGCCGTTTTTGGGACAATTGAATTAGATGGGAGGGAATACAACTCGAGGCACAAGTGGCGATGGGTTTCAATCGCATGATGATTGGCTAATCCCCAACCTATCTGACGTGTGAATAATTTAAGCTCCAGTTGCAGCTTCTTTTGTGTGAACCCGAAATTTCTCTCCAAACATGTTAACCTATCCCAACATTCAAGTGTAAGTGCTAAGTGATTGGTATGTAACAATTCGGAGGATAAATTACATCTTGCATAAACTTCTTGCAAACAGGCCTGACGTCCTTGCTCAAAGTGGCACTGAACATCATGACTTGCTTTCCATGGGGAGTGTTGCGGAATATTTCTTGAACATCTCTCCTCATATCTGAAAAAAGAACATTATACCACTTAATTGGCAGAACTTGAGGAAAAACCACCCCATTCAGAATTAACTGCTATTGATAAGTTGATAGGGAGAAAATAGCTTTCTCCATCACATAAGACAGTACATATAATTTTCGCAAAAACTATACTAAAAATACCTTCTACAAGTACGAATAATGAAACATTTAGACATGATTTACTATGTAAAATTGTTGCGTATTCAACTTCCATGACAGAAGAGAACATAGAACAATTTGCATTGCTATACACAGTATAGAAACGCCAGAACTAGTAAGTAATCCAGTCTGGAGCTGGGACTGTGATCTAAGATGTCTACTCAAATAAAATTAAGTTAAATTATGAACCTCAACTCACCAAGTAGCTCCAACATTTTGTCACACTCATCAAGAATGAAGTGTTTCAAATGCTTCAAGTTTAACTTTTTGGAGTTAACCAAAGCAAGGATGCGGCCTGGAGTTCCAACTACTATATGGGGACAGCTATTCTTGAGAACTTCTTCATCCTTCTGGATGGGAAGACCACCGAAAAATACTCCCACCTGAAAGTTCAAACAAAACAAATGATAACTAAGCTACGTTCAATAATATTACCAAGGCTAAATTTTGCCATTAGAGGCAATCTAAATTCACGGCTTGGATATGGCTAGCTAGACCAGCGCTGGAGAAAACTAAAAAGGGGAGGATAGTTAACTTAGTTATGATCAACGTAACGATGCTCAAAAATTAATTAACCTCCTAAGTCATGATCCTAATTTTTCTCACTTGCATTTCCATATGTAGTCTGTACTAACTACAACTAAAAACTAACGCAAGCTATTATTGTTTATTCCAAAGCAAATGAGCATTACTAATAACGTAAAATATAGGCATTCATTTGAAAGCGTTAATGACTTACTGAAATTTAGAGCTAATAATAATACGATAATTTAAACTCACCTTTATGGTTGGCATATATTTGGAGAAGCGCTCATACTCCTTACTAATCTGAAAGGCTAATTCTCTTGTGTGGCACATAACGAGAACATAAACTTGATTTTCCGTGGGTTCCAATTGCTGGAGAGTAGCAAGAACAAATACTGCAGTTTTACCCATGCCGGATTTAGCCTGACAAAGAATGTCCATTCCTAGAACAGCCTGTGGTATACATTCATGCTGGACTGCAAAAAAAATAAGAAAATTACTACATTTGAATGCACATTATCTACATTATATCTAGATGAAGTTAATTCAAGTAAAATCAATTTTTCGCTGCCAAAACATATAGAAGTAGATATACGGAATAAACAATTATACACTGCAAACATGCCCTGCCATACACGGGATACAATTCACATTCTAATAATTCAACAGCGGCCATCTTGGTTTGCCATATTGGCCTTACCTTCGGACGGGTGCTCGAAACCGCAATCTGCAATGGCCCTTAAGATTTCGGGTTTCAGCAAGAAGTCGCGAAAGCCAGAGCTGTGAATAGATACATAAGTTCCCTTAACATCCTTTTTGGTGGCAATGTCGCCTGAACCATCAACAACGGTAGGTTCGGTCTGCTCCTCATCTTCATAATCCAAAAGATCGTCGTTGTCTGCCATTTCGCTTGCTTAAATTAATTACCGTGGAACCTTAAAGCTGTAATTAAAACAATACCAAATGAGTAAATGTTTTCCCAAAACGCTACCCAGCTAAGTTCATTTGTGTAACTTTTAGATCAATAATTTTCGTTCAATAACTGCTTTAACTGTAATATTATACGACGTGCATATAGTTTAAGCATTACTGAGTCAAATATTTCATTTAAACGTTACATGATGCATATGATGGAGCAAGTACCGGTGGATTCACCAAGCACAACCTTACCTTACGGATACAAAGCCGGTAATGGACGCCAACAAGTTGTGATGGCGGATTCGCGGCGTCAATAAAGTAGTCAAACTTAGATCGATTTTGACAGAATTAATATTTTAAAATTACAGTTACGGCTAAAAACTTTAACTTTCACTGATTATTAAATTTTTATCATTTAAACTGCTTATAAAACATTGTAAAAGATTTTGCCAAACTTTATTTTGAACTGATATAAGTGTTTAAGCGTTGTTGCCATATCTATTTTTACATAGACAATTATGATGTAATGGGTAAAATGTTATTAAAGATAATACGTTCTTTAAAAAATACACAAAATTTACTTGATATTAATTGCTGTCGATGAGTGACAGTCAAATTTATGAATTCACTCATACGATCACTATCTATTTACTACTATAGTATTTATTCACTTCTCAATAAATGCACATGGAGTCACTCGGCGCCGGTAGTGGTGCGTCCACAGATATATATATATTCTGTAGTATATATCTGTAGCTGCGTTTCATTCTTATTTGCGAAAAACTTATGTTTCTACCTATGAATCCTTTTTTTGAAGATTCTTATTGTTACCCATTGAATTATGATTTAAATATGGCGAAAAACCAATTGTGGTTACTTTTGGAATGGACGGTAGAGCAATACTAGAAAATTCGGTGAACAGCGAAAAGTAGTCTTAGCTATCTAAAGCACCACATTTTAATTCCAATGAAACTGCCCAAGGCAGTTCATTTTTTTGCAAAAGGCTATTTTGATTCAGTTTCGATAAGGCAACTAGTCGGGTAGTAAAAACCTATCCTCATAAATAAACGGTTTTTGGATGCAAGACGATTTTCTGTGATGTGCGTTATGAGCTGTGTCAAGGTTCATTAGAGGGTTATTCGGTTCTGTGACTACGAATGAATGTTACGTAGTGAAAAGTCTTAATTAGAATTTTGTCAAGTTTGGTTAGAGGGTTGAAAGAATTATTCCATCATATTCTCCAATCATGGAATACAATAACAGAGAAATGGAATTCTAAGTTTCAGAATTATGAGTAACTTTGAATTAACACTTTGGGATAAGAAGATAAGAACGCGTTTTGCCATGCGAAATTTGGCAACCACGACATCTCTTGCAATCTTCGACGAGATGGTCTTATGATATCAGCTGACTGTTCTAAAAAGTTATGAGGCCAACCTGTCTCTTTAAATCATAGTGTTGTCGGTGGTAATATACTGAAATATCTCGTTTTTGGCAGAAAAATGATCGAAAAAGACGAAGTTACGACGCCGGAGAAGAGCAATGCTGATGACGATAGAGAGACCGAAAATGAGCAAATTAGCGACGATGCTGTGGATATGGTCGAGGAAGGTACTTAACGATTAACTTGTAGAGGCATATTCGTAATTTCTGGTGTAAGGCAATAATAAGATAATTCTCTTTTGCCAGAATTGGAGGCCCTAAACTCCCATCTTGACAAATTGGGTACAGCTCTTGACAACCTCGAAAGAAAAAATGATGATATTCATGCTCAGCTTGTCGAGCTTTTAGAAGCAAATAGACAGGTCAAAATGCAGTTTCAGGCTGAATCTCCAGCTAACATAAATGAAGGCCCCCAGTAATTTCGTCGCCTGGAGTCTTTTTCTAACATCGAGTAGCTCAGATGGTGCATGTCGTGTTCTCTATTTATCTTTGTCACTTTCTGGAGCTTCGCGTATAATTTGTAAAAATGCAGGTATGAGTAGTTACGGAATTCAAATAATTCCGTACTAAGAATTTCCAAGAAGCAATTGCCCATAGGCATTGTCTTTAACATTCCATTCTAAAATGTCAGTGATTGCAAGACTACTACTACTAATAGACAATGTGTTGTGCAATAATTTTTAGAACACGTGTTCCATTCCTTTACGTAATGGATTGAATATCTGTATACTATGTAATTAGGTCTGTATATAATAAATAATTATCGGGCATTTTGTACTTTTTCATTCGTGTGGAAATGGTTCTTCGAACTTGTACAGCCAAATACACCTCGTTTAATGTAAGTTTCAATAGAATTTTATACAAGGAAATGGGTAAGATGACTTGGCACGATAAGTCGTGCATCTAGGAAATTCCCAAGGAGAAACGGACATGAAAAAAGTCAGACTTTTTTCATGTCCGGTTCTCCTTGAGAATTTTAGACTATAGAGGATGAAAAATGTAAGGCTGAAGTAAATTCTAAATTATCACAAACGAAGCGTCGCATACTCGCTTATTTCTCCGTAGTCAATTTTAATTAATGTAGCTGAAAAAATCGATGAATTGCCCCAAATAGTGTTATTATCATAATTCATATTAATGCTCTACAATCTAAGAAAACAGTTCTGAAGATCACACTAATATAATCTGCCAACTTCTTTGAGTTTGTATGACCAAATGCGTTATTTTATTTATTAACTTTTTCTGCAATTTTTTTATCGTAGCTGCTCCTTACGAGTATTCGTCAAAATTTTCGGATTTCCTGGTAACTTTTATGAGTATCCCTTTTGTTGTTCTTTGCGATACAATTTATTGCACTTGAAAATTGTCTATTTTTTTCCACTTTTAAAAGATCATCACCACTTACAAAATGTATGCAAATAATTCATACTACTTGATTTGGTTTCCTGCAGATGCTCTCAATGCACCCTAACAAGAGGAGTTGGAATTTCCTTTCCTTGCTCGCTTTTTCTACTATCTTAATATGATCGTAGATTCACTAGGAAAAAGTCATAAATAGAGTGAATAAAGCTGTGTGGCTAGGGTTTCCAATTACTCTATTCTTTAGTTAGCCAGCCAGAACATTTAGACATTCTATTCAGTAGACAAGGTAAATGTTCTGTCTAGATAGCTATAATGGTTAGTAACCAATTCAGTCAGAATTGGTTCTCTTGAACTATTGGATATTATTATATACAATCCTATAAAATGGCACCACTCCCGATTCCATTGGGAGGTAAGAAGATCTTTAGTTTAGTTTCCCAATATATTCAGGTTACAAATGATGAAAAATTACTGACTAGGAATTCCTGCTTACAGTTTTACACAATAATTAATTTCCTTACTTATTGTAAAAATATTCGACAATATAAATGGACAGAAGGGAAATGTAAGTAGGAATTAAAACACCAGGATTAAAAATTAAGTCACACACTAGGATAAGACCCACAACAAAACCTAGGAAACAAATTTTTTTAAATTGCAATCTAGGCAAAAATTCCAGTACAACAAGCCATCTTTTTCTAATTGGTACAAGGGTGTGAAAAGTATGTTTTGAGAAAATGGATCGTAATAGGAAAGTTACCCGAGTCTCCCAAAGTTCATAATGACACAACCTCACCAAAAAACAACTTGTTCTAACATTTAAGGCTCAATCGTTCTTAGAAAATATTAGATATGAACAATCAACAGTTGTGAAATTGAGTTGCTAAAGAATCTTGTAGAACTATCCAAATTCTTCTGTAGATGTAGCAAAACTTAAATACAAATTAAATAAAGAGAAATCAAGGCATGGTTTTATTTATGAATAAAATTTTAAACATTTGCCATTAAACATGGCTGATATAATATTTGAACTGAAATAATACAATGGAAAATATTTTCAATAAAAATTTCATCACAAGAACAAGTCAGCAAATCATTAACTCTAACATTCATTGATACTTAAGAATCTTTTGAGATGAAGAAAGGTCATAAAGTATGAATTTTCCAGATGGATGAAAGAAAATTGTGTATGAAATGTCAGCAAAGGCACCATACCACCTATGCTCCACTAAATCAGAATAAACAGGACTATCTTCAAATCCAGAAACGTGGATGGCTGCCCAAGGGATCTGTCTAGATGATACATATCCTCTGAAAGTAAATCAGCAGTATGCATCATTATCCATGTAAACAAAACATGTAATCTGACAGCTTTTTAATAATTTTAAGATTAATAGTCATATTATCATGTTTTATGCGATCTTATTGCAGGTAATAAGTCAGAATTGTACATCTCCTGTCAGAACTGTGTATGCACCCACACTTATGTGTGCATGCATGTGTGTGAGTTTACATACAATGTTACCAAACTAGGAAAATATTATTATAATTAAACAGAAAAGTACATGTGAGGTTGAGTCGAGAGGGACATAAAAATTCCTCTTGAAGTTACTTGGAATAAAAGTCAAGATGAATATATGGATGGAATGATTCACAAGAAGTTGTTGAAAGAAAATTTGTGATCCATTTCACTAAAGATATATGATTAATAGTTTAATCGCATACGTAGTTCCAGGGCACCTCATAGGATTTTTCCCATTCCTAGTCACCTTAACCTTTTCACTTTCTACCTCTAGGTGAAGAGAAGGCTTGGATCTTATATATGATTAATACTTTAATCGCATACATAGTTCCAGGGCACCTCATAGGCTTTTTCCCATTCCTAGTCACCTTAACTTTTTCACTTTCTACCTCTAGGCAAAGAGAAGGCTTGGATCTTATTTTGGATATGTTTGTCAAAGTTGTCACTTTCTAACTCCTCCTTCATGCTTCTGTTTTCATACGCCTGGTGTAACAATAAAATTCCACTTTCATACAAATACTGAAAACCAAGTATATAAAAACACAATCTCTGAGCATAAAGGGGAGAGTTTGGTGGAGTGCCGTTGAAGGCAGAGCTCCCCGAAAGGGAGGTTGCCAAATGCCATCCTGAAGGAACATAGATGGACTGTGACTGACGACAGAAGCACGACCGTGACCAAGACTTCTCGCCTACCACAACGCAGATAATCCAGCAGCCTCTCACCTTCCATATGTCCTTGTGAGGTCCCCGCACTCTTATTCTGAGTCGATACGTATTGTTATCAAAATATAACATTTTTTTATTTATTTCCCGATTTTCTCGACACCAAGGGCAAGAATCCACATAAAATTATTGTGATCGCACCCACCCAACCCCTCTCGTCAAACGAAGGGGGGTGCATTACACATACAACAGAAACACTACTTTAAAAGTTCCAGTAGTTTAACAATTTTAGTCTCTCTTTGCATGGTTCTCAAAACACTTTCAAAGAGGGCTATACTTTAAGAAAACACATACTGAGTGCACCTCTATACCAAGAATTTTGTGACAATACTCCACAATTTTAAACCAACAAATATCATGGAAAATCTATATCCTCCAATATGATGCACAATACTTATAACCGAAATTTGTGTAAAAAATACATTTTAGCAATTTATCAGTACATAGATATAAATGGTGAATAAAAATTCAAATTCATTAATTGAATTTCATTCATTGATTCATTTATTTCTCCCATTAATCATGCATAAATAGAACCATAGCAAAAGGAAAATACAAATGGGATTAAAAATGTGACATATGAGAGGTAAATTATAAAATAGTAGCTCAATTTTAATCAATTTTGAAAAAATGTTGAAATTATTATAAAAAATTGGTTTAAAAATATGCAAGATGCCGAAGCACAAGAGCTACAAAGTAATAATTATGATAGCATGAATATTTAAACACACCTTTGGTGTGGATTTCATTGTAGTAATAATTACTGATGCATGCTTCAATGTGCGGATTCACTTTTTTAAAATGACGGCTTACTAATGAAAGAAAATGAGGTGATAGTTTAAACAACAATTCTGACTGAAAAAATCAAACAAGCACTTCAGTGAAAAGTTCTTTTAAAAAACGAAAGACCTTAGAGGACCAACAGAAACCACCTGCTAAAATTGAGTTTTGAAGGAGGGACGTCAGAACAGCAGAGTTAGAATGGCATCCAAACCAGGATAGGGGATGGGGTTAACAATGGTGATATTAAAAACTTCCAAAAAAATGCTAAAGGAGAAATAAATGTTATTTACTTTGAATACCATCAATGTCCCAAAAATAGAAGAAACAAGACTGATGAAAATATTGCCTGTGTATTATTGTAATTACCGACAAATAATTGTTGCAGAGATTTTGAAAATTTTATTTAGTTCCTGTCTCTTCAGTATGATTAAATCGAATTTCCATAAATTTTGATGTAAAAAAAACTATACTACTCCATGAGTCATGTATTTCTCTTTGCTCACAGCTGAGTTTATATATGCTATTCTTTTCATTTATGTTGATTAGTAAAGAAACAATTTGAGTAGAGAACATAACCTTAGAATGAATTAATTAACCTATCACCCACTTCGAAGGTAAGATGTGAAAAAATTGACAGGTTGGGAAAGATAGTATATGTCTTACCATACAGTGGGAATGCATAGTTACTAAATATTGGAGAATATGAAGTATGACATGAAAATGGATGTGAAAAGACAAGAAGGTAGGTGACTCATAATCTTAGATTGTCTTTGATTCCACTAGCATCAATTTAATACGTATTTTACATATGATAGAAATTCAGCACTTTTTTTTCTTTCACTATAGTGAAAATTCACTTTTCTGAAAACAATACCTACTGACTAAATGTATAAAATATATACTTACTTTAAATTTTCCAAAAATTGCGCTATCTTTGAAGTGGTGAAAAAGCCAGTCCACTGCAGATATGCTGTTTGACCACAAAGAACAGTATGTTCTGGAGGTGGATAGCTATTTACAAACACATCATCTTCTCCATCCCTGCATAGAAGAGAAAAATGATGAAATAAAGACCAAGGAAAATATATACTCACTCGCTTGTCTGACAGCATTATTATTGTCTGACTAAACTCTGCTTGATGCTTTGCAATAGAGCTGCTAAAGAAAAATTAAACAAAGTAAGTTCCACAAGATATTTTGATTACAACCAGTTTCAACCATTGACAGTCATTATCAGATGATAGCTGAAACCAATCAAAATAAAAATATCTTGTGGAAATTACTAAGTTAAATTTTTCTTTACCAGCTGTCATGTTATTCCACAAAGTGCAGTCTTCTCATATCATTTCTCTATGATAGAGTTATGAAATTGAAAGCTTATGGCTTCTGCCTCCACTGAACTCTACTTAGGGAGTGATAATTAAGGAAGGAAGGTACACTGCATCTTAGCAGATAATACAAATGATCTCCGAGATGTTTTAATAGAAAATACTTTCATTTATTTATACTCCAAATGCCCCCACAAAGATCCATTTACCGGACCATTACAGTGGTCGGCTTCAAACAATAACAAAGGACAAAGGTTAGCGTGCGAGCACACTAAACACTCTGCCACCATGGCCAGTACTTGCTTCCATCCAAAACCTTAACGGTGTCTTTGTAGGGATGGATTTGCCCAGGCTTAAATATCACTTTAACATAAGGGGCTATAATTATTCAATTTCACTGTATATACTTCTACCACAAGGTTCATTTTAAGGCAAGGCAGCAAGTTAATAGCCACAAGCATCCCTATATAAAGTGTCAAAATATATTACTTTCTTAATGTTAAGCTCAATTTGGTCTCTCTTTATTACCTTCCTCTTTTGGTGAAGTTGACTAATTGTGTGTATGTACAAATAAAAAAGAGAAACAATTGACACTTATCATGAAACCAATTTCCCGCACACAATCCTGTATATACATATTTTCAGGTCAATCTCATGTATAGTCAACCCCTGAAATTTTCTCCTTTATTTTATGTTCATTTATTATCTGTCATTTAAATTTGTGGTAGTTATCAATTTGAATATAATTTATATTATTTAAATAACTTCAATTTTTAAAATGTTATTGCTATAAAAGAGATTCTGTAGAAGTTTTGTTAACAACAAATTTTATTTACCTGACTGTAATTACCTCATTCACGTATAGGTTGAGTTCATTCAAAAGTTTTATCAAAATTTTATACAACATTAGATATGGTAATCTCTTTCTCATTGTAATTTAACTGAATTAGGACTCAGATTATGGTGACTACAATAAAAAGGCTTACTTATCCTTTAATGAAAAGGTGAGGGTATCAGAAAAACATCACAGAAATCAGGAGTTAGGTATTAATAAATGTAGCAGAGATGGATATGAATGAACTGATTGACTAATTTGGTATCAACTGGAAGGAAAGTAGAGTGAATGCTTCCACTAACTACTAGGTGACACATTAAAATAAGGAGGTAATTACCACATCAATGACTAATATTATGCTAGGAGATTGGAATACACAGATTTGAAAAAAGTGTTGAAATAATGAAACCACAAAATAGAAAAAATAACTGGGATACCAAAGTAGAATTACATGTAAAAAATAAAGCACACAAAATATTTCTGTGCCATAATTGACATTGAATTGCCAAACAAAAATTTTGAGAAGAATATTCCAGAAAACCCTCTAAAATATGCAAAATATTACAAGAAGAAGAGAAAATACCATGCAATATATCCTTAAAATGACAGCCAATGAAAATGGAGCCTAGTCTTCCCACTAATAACCATAAAATAAACCTTAATTAGCTTTGTATCTTAACTGTAAGTACTTTTTCCATTAATGATCATATACTTGGTTTTCAAAGAAAAGATATTCAGAAAATTTATTATAAGTAGTATTATTATTCTATCTTTGGATGAAATCCATGACATTGCAATAAGTTTGAGGAATGAAATTTACAGTTCTGTTATGAGATAATTTGTATTTATTCTAAACAATTTCTTATGGAAGGCCAACAAAAACCAGCAGAAGATCTTTATATGATGGGTATGATTAATAATAATAATAATTTTGTTATGCTCCGGGACATTCCCATGGAGCAGGAAAAGATGGGACATTCCCATGGAGCAGGAAAAGATGGGACATTCCCATGGAGCAGGAAAAGATGGGACATTCCCATGGAGCAGGAAAAGATGGGACATTCCCATGGAGCAGGAAAAGATGGGACATTCCCATGGAGCAGGAAAAGATGGGACATTCCCATGGAGCAGGAAAAGATGGGACATTCCCATGGAGCAGGAAAAGATGGGACATTCCCATGGAGCAGGAAAAGATGGGACATTCCCATGGAGCAGGAAAAGATGGGACATTCCCATGGAGCAGGAAAAGATGGGACATTCCCATGGAGCAGGAAAAGATGGGACATTCCCATGGAGCAGGAAAAGATGGGACATTCCCATGGAGCAGGAAAAGATGGGACATTCCCATGGAGCAGGAAAAGATGGGACATTCCCATGGAGCAGGAAAAGATGGGACATTCCCATGGAGCAGGAAAAGATGGGACATTCCCATGGAGCAGGAAAAGATGGGACATTCCCATGGAGCAGGAAAAGATGGGACATTCCCATGGAGCAGGAAAAGATGGGACATTCCCATGGAGCAGGAAAAGATGGGACATTCCCATGGAGCAGGAAAAGATGGGACATTCCCATGGAGCAGGAAAAGATGGGACATTCCCATGGAGCAGGAAAAGATGGGACATTCCCATGGAGCAGGAAAAGATGGGACATTCCCATGGAGCAGGAAAAGATGGGACATTCCCATGGAGCAGGAAAAGATGGGACATTCCCATGGAGCAGGAAAAGATGGGACATTCCCATGGAGCAGGAAAAGATGGGACATTCCCATGGAGCAGGAAAAGATGGGACATTCCCATGGAGCAGGAAAAGATGGGACATTCCCATGGAGCAGGAAAAGATGGGACATTCCCATGGAGCAGGAAAAGATGGGACATTCCCATGGAGCAGGAAAAGATGGGACATTCCCATGGAGCAGGAAAAGATGGGACATTCCCATGGAGCAGGAAAAGATGGGACATTCCCATGGAGCAGGAAAAGATGGGACATTCCCATGGAGCAGGAAAAGATGGGACATTCCCATGGAGCAGGAAAAGATGGGACATTCCCATGGAGCAGGAAAAGATGGGACATTCCCATGGAGCAGGAAAAGATGGGACATTCCCATGGAGCAGGAAAAGATGGGACATTCCCATGGAGCAGGAAAAGATGGGACATTCCCATGGAGCAGGAAAAGATGGGACATTCCCATGGAGCAGGAAAAGATGGGACATTCCCATGGAGCAGGAAAAGATGGGACATTCCCATGGAGCAGGAAAAGATGGGACATTCCCATGGAGCAGGAAAAGATGGGACATTCCCATGGAGCAGGAAAAGATGGGACATTCCCATGGAGCAGGAAAAGATGGGACATTCCCATGGAGCAGGAAAAGATGGGACATTCCCATGGAGCAGGAAAAGATGGGACATTCCCATGGAGCAGGAAAAGATGGGACATTCCCATGGAGCAGGAAAAGATGGGACATTCCCATGGAGCAGGAAAAGATGGGACATTCCCATGGAGCAGGAAAAGATGGGACATTCCCATGGAGCAGGAAAAGATGGGACATTCCCATGGAGCAGGAAAAGATGGGACATTCCCATGGAGCAGGAAAAGATGGGACATTCCCATGGAGCAGGAAAAGATGGGACATTCCCATGGAGCAGGAAAAGATGGGACATTCCCATGGAGCAGGAAAAGATGGGACATTCCCATGGAGCAGGAAAAGATGGGACATTCCCATGGAGCAGGAAAAGATGGGACATTCCCATGGAGCAGGAAAAGATGGGACATTCCCATGGAGCAGGAAAAGATGGGACATTCCCATGGAGCAGGAAAAGATGGGACATTCCCATGGAGCAGGAAAAGATGGGACATTCCCATGGAGCAGGAAAAGATGGGACATTCCCATGGAGCAGGAAAAGATGGGACATTCCCATGGAGCAGGAAAAGATGGGACATTCCCATGGAGCAGGAAAAGATGGGACATTCCCATGGAGCAGGAAAAGATGGGACATTCCCATGGAGCAGGAAAAGATGGGACATTCCCATGGAGCAGGAAAAGATGGGACATTCCCATGGAGCAGGAAAAGATGGGACATTCCCATGGAGCAGGAAAAGATGGGACATTCCCATGGAGCAGGAAAAGATGGGACATTCCCATGGAGCAGGAAAAGATGGGACATTCCCATGGAGCAGGAAAAGATGGGACATTCCCATGGAGCAGGAAAAGATGGGACATTCCCATGGAGCAGGAAAAGATGGGACATTCCCATGGAGCAGGAAAAGATGGGACATTCCCATGGAGCAGGAAAAGATGGGACATTCCCATGGAGCAGGAAAAGATGGGACATTCCCATGGAGCAGGAAAAGATGGGACATTCCCATGGAGCAGGAAAAGATGGGACATTCCCATGGAGCAGGAAAAGATGGGACATTCCCATGGAGCAGGAAAAGATGGGACATTCCCATGGAGCAGGAAAAGATGGGACATTCCCATGGAGCAGGAAAAGATGGGACATTCCCATGGAGCAGGAAAAGATGGGACATTCCCATGGAGCAGGAAAAGATGGGACATTCCCATGGAGCAGGAAAAGATGGGACATTCCCATGGAGCAGGAAAAGATGGGACATTCCCATGGAGCAGGAAAAGATGGGACATTCCCATGGAGCAGGAAAAGATGGGACATTCCCATGGAGCAGGAAAAGATGGGACATTCCCATGGAGCAGGAAAAGATGGGACATTCCCATGGAGCAGGAAAAGATGGGACATTCCCATGGAGCAGGAAAAGATGGGACATTCCCATGGAGCAGGAAAAGATGGGACATTCCCATGGAGCAGGAAAAGATGGGACATTCCCATGGAGCAGGAAAAGATGGGACATTCCCATGGAGCAGGAAAAGATGGGACATTCCCATGGAGCAGGAAAAGATGGGACATTCCCATGGAGCAGGAAAAGATGGGACATTCCCATGGAGCAGGAAAAGATGGGACATTCCCATGGAGCAGGAAAAGATGGGACATTCCCATGGAGCAGGAAAAGATGGGACATTCCCATGGAGCAGGAAAAGATGGGACATTCCCATGGAGCAGGAAAAGATGGGACATTCCCATGGAGCAGGAAAAGATGGGACATTCCCATGGAGCAGGAAAAGATGGGACATTCCCATGGAGCAGGAAAAGATGGGACATTCCCATGGAGCAGGAAAAGATGGGACATTCCCATGGAGCAGGAAAAGATGGGACATTCCCATGGAGCAGGAAAAGATGGGACATTCCCATGGAGCAGGAAAAGATGGGACATTCCCATGGAGCAGGAAAAGATGGGACATTCCCATGGAGCAGGAAAAGATGGGACATTCCCATGGAGCAGGAAAAGATGGGACATTCCCATGGAGCAGGAAAAGATGGGACATTCCCATGGAGCAGGAAAAGATGGGACATTCCCATGGAGCAGGAAAAGATGGGACATTCCCATGGAGCAGGAAAAGATGGGACATTCCCATGGAGCAGGAAAAGATGGGACATTCCCATGGAGCAGGAAAAGATGGGACATTCCCATGGAGCAGGAAAAGATGGGACATTCCCATGGAGCAGGAAAAGATGGGACATTCCCATGGAGCAGGAAAAGATGGGACATTCCCATGGAGCAGGAAAAGATGGGACATTCCCATGGAGCAGGAAAAGATGGGACATTCCCATGGAGCAGGAAAAGATGGGACATTCCCATGGAGCAGGAAAAGATGGGACATTCCCATGGAGCAGGAAAAGATGGGACATTCCCATGGAGCAGGAAAAGATGGGACATTCCCATGGAGCAGGAAAAGATGGGACATTCCCATGGAGCAGGAAAAGATGGGACATTCCCATGGAGCAGGAAAAGATGGGACATTCCCATGGAGCAGGAAAAGATGGGACATTCCCATGGAGCAGGAAAAGATGGGACATTCCCATGGAGCAGGAAAAGATGGGACATTCCCATGGAGCAGGAAAAGATGGGACATTCCCATGGAGCAGGAAAAGATGGGACATTCCCATGGAGCAGGAAAAGATGGGACATTCCCATGGAGCAGGAAAAGATGGGACATTCCCATGGAGCAGGAAAAGATGGGACATTCCCATGGAGCAGGAAAAGATGGGACATTCCCATGGAGCAGGAAAAGATNTATAGTTGCTCCTTCAATTGATATTAGTGTTTCTCTAGTTTTTCGACTTGTCCAGTCCATGTGCAATGCTCTAGGAAAGATAAGAAGTCAGTATTTCAGCTATTTTTCCATAATTTAGGAGTGTAATTCCGGTGGGTATAGCTCTCTCATCTGTCATGAATGAATTCTCTAACCATAAGTTATGGTTAGAAAATTATTTCAATATTAAAATTTTATAGGTATAATTTCCAGAGTTTTTCAATTAGTACGAGATTTTTTTTTCATACCTTTTTATCAAAAATAATTTAATTGTATTTATTTGTAAGATATTTTCACAAAATATTAAATTTATCTGATTGGAGATCAATTAAAAGTTAAAATCTGAGAAGAATTACAATGGATTTATCCCATAACCCAGAGGTTGGTAAAAAGCCGGCTATTATTGAGGAAATATCGAACATTCTGCATCCACTGCTGAGGTAGAGGAAAGTGTCAGTCCTTCAATGAGTGACCCTCAACTCACCCCAAGATAAACAAAACTGACAGAAAATATCATTGAACTTAATTCATCTCTTGATTCAATGAAAATAAAATAAAAGTGTTGCAACAGAAAGTTAGAAGGCAGAGGAAAAGGCTTACAGCCAAAAAGGGGTTATTGAATCTCTTAAGGAGCAAAAGCTGTTGATAACAGAAGCTGCTTTCATTTTGAAGTATATATCTGTGGGATGCAGGGAGGATGGGATGGGAGACATTGACTGAAAGTGAATAGTCAGCACTTGCTCGATAGTCAATGTTTTTAAATTCTATTTCTATCACTGACATACATAAATGATTTATGTATGCAAAATTTGAGAGAAAATTATCAGATGTTGCATCAACTACAATTAATGAAATTAATCTCTTTCATTAAGTTTTGATTACAAGGGAAATTCTTCTAACTTTACCCATCTCTGGCTATATCATTCATTAAAGAACACTTTCTTGAATGAAAATAAAAATGCCATTTGTTGCATTTATTTCATTTGGCTGCTTTTTCATAAGAAATGTAGCTTGATCAAATAACAACAACCTATTGTTTTGTGAGAATTATTTAGAACAGCAACCTGGAGAGCAGATCAGAATTTGAGCCATAGTCTTGCAGTGGGGGTAAGGATAAGTAACTGGCTTTAAGGTGGTAAGTGAAGTAAGATAAGCATTGAGGTGTACTGAATATCTATTCCTTTATTATCTGTACAGAAAGATAGATAAGGGGACACATTCAAAGGACTTTGCATCAGGGTACTTAAGTAGTGTCCTATCCTATGGTCTTTCCAACAATTTTCATCCCCCTTTAACATTTTGATTTACCTACTTTTATTGTTTTGTTGTTATATAGAAAAGATGAAGCATCACTGCAATATATATGGCCCAGCCAGGTGGCATTCAATGTTAAATAAATTAAGTCTTTATTTTGGGTGGAATTGAGACAGTTAGTGACATGTCGTCAGCACATCAACTCCCACACCATGATATTTGGCTTAACTGAACTGTATGGACTTACAACCTATTAATTCAGGTTGCTTCCTAATTTTTAACATGGCTGAGTCAACATCATTGCCCCATCAGGAATTGAACTTGGAACTGCTTTTACCAAAAGCACTTGACTATTGGGAATCTACAGTTTTTATATACTCCCATAATAAAAATTAGCTAATGATGGTAACATGTTGGATGTTGGCACTTAAATAAAGAAAAATAATCCCAGTCAGAGAACCTTACATTTCCTGAGATCAATTATTCAAATATAATACCTGAAAGTATCACCCCGATTCTTTGTAGTTCCAAAAATGAATAATAGCTCTCTTGGAGTATAAAATCAGAAATTAAAACACCATTAAACAATAAAAAAATTTCAGATTTTTATTTCAAGCAAAACTGGTCAACAAAATCATTATGTTTCTATTTACATATAATTACTTATGTAATGCCAACAAAAAGTATAAAATCAACATCAAAATAGCAAAAGAGCACTTACAAGTAGTAGCATTAACATTAATCTTATTACCTAGCTGCTTTGCTACTTAAGAAAGAATCGTGCCATTTAATAAAGGTCTCAAAACAACAAAAATATCTACAGGAAATGAATAATTTGCTGTACACAGCCTGTTATGACTAGAAGTTCATCATATAGTCACCCAGGAACCTGAGTTATTACAAAAACATAGTTTGAAAGTTTGGTATCTCAAAAATAAATTCGGATATTCAAAATTGAAATTGATATTGAAAAATACACTTGAGATCACAACGGTATTTTTTAGTATTTGACTTATACAGAGCACTTGGTGCTTCTCTTCCCATAACAAAAGTTAACTTGCGTAACATTAGCTGCCAATTTAGTAAGTATTCACACAAATGCCTTACTTTACTTTTATCCTTCAATCTTTCTAAAATTATGTAACCATACACATTCTGCAGACACAATAACCACCAATTTCTTGGCACAAAATGTAATCTTCTTCTATTTTTTACTGAGCAGTGAAGTTCTGCAAGCATTGTTTAGCATCTGCACAAAAACAGTTATCATCCAATGAAATAATAAACATCTCTTCCCTTACCAATATCAATTGTAAACTGAAGCTGCATGTTTATGCTTTCTGTCTTACAAAGACTAAAGAAAGTCAATATTTTCAGAGCAAAACCCTCCACACACACTCAACATATACACCCTTTTTAAATTATAAAGTTTCAGCTACAGAATCAGTAAATTTTAAATTTCCCGACTTATTTGGTGCGACTAGCATTATAGAAATTACAGTGAGCCAAGGAGTTAGAAAAAGGGTAACTACTGGAATGTTATTTGAGTTTTTGTAACTTGCTCCTTTCCATTCATAACACCATTATAAACTACTTCCATGGAATCCTTTTCTTTGTTGTCTTCATCCTCTTGTGAAAGATTATCCAAGTAAGAAGAGTTCATCCTTGAAACAAAATCTGCAGGACCATTCAAGGCAAGAGCATCTGCATACTCTTCCAAATCTTGGCTATACCTAGAATATTTATTCAATAAAAATGTACACTAGAAATGGATAAAATGATCATTCGAAGTATTATTTATTTCTTACAGAAATTTATTGATGGAATAAGTGATCTCAAATCAATTATAAGCTGGTCTAAGGAAGCAATGGAAAAATGCATCTGATTACTTCATTGATCCAGTAACAAAACAATTTTTATTTGCTGTCTTCTATAGTACCATATTGTAAAAATCTGGTCTGCACACCAAAATAGTGTAGTGTTTTTCTTTGTACCTTTTATGCATGTATTGGACCAACATATTTCCTTTTGTGTGTGAAAGTGATGTGGTGCTATGTTTATGTTTTGCACCAAGTGTTTTTGTGACTGACAGCGATGGCACAATTAGGGTAACAGAAAGCATGACATGAAAGGGAACCTATCAGGAGAGAGGTACTCTTGGAACAAGAGCCATGAGGTGAACCCCAAGTAGGTGGCAGGAGATACCTGGGCAGAGCAGACCTAGCAGTAAAAGGTCTTTGCCACCTTTTCAGAGAAATTAAAAGTGGATGTGAATCGCTCTTAAAGAAAAAGTAAATTGAGTCATCATGGGTTTAATGGACCTCAATGCTGATGCAGTCATCCTCTGCGTAGCTGGTCATTGCAGTCCACCCTGCAGGAGAAACTGGACCTGAAGCTACAGGTACAGTTTCCTCAAAAGGAATCTCTGAGGAAGCGACTGAGAAATCAGAGATGATGCTTAACTCCTCTGGCACTGATGCGAAGACATTCTCAGAGATCTTTTGGCTGGCATTTCTCTTAATTTTGGTTTAAATATTTTTGTTTGTACTTTTTTATAGGAAAGCTGAATTGTAATGAACGTTGAATACATATCTATTACATATATATGTATACATTATCTATTTTATTTTTCTATACCGCCATTAAGTATTGTTATCTCATTAAAACATAATGTGCAAAGTAAATACACCTTTTTGAATGTTGAATACATTACAATTTTTTTTTGATGCAGGGGTTATGAATGAGAGGTGAGTAAACTATTGGGCCAAATAGGGAATATGATTTTTTTCAAATGTGATCAGCTATGCTACATCTAAATCTGTGTGGGCTGGGTTCAGGAAAACAAACCAATATAGTGCTCTAATTCTCATATGTCAATGAGATATGACAAGTAGATTGAAACATATCAGAAATGGATTCTTTTCAAATCAATGCATCTATAAACCATATTGAATGAAAACATTGAAATTTAAATAAATGTTAAATTGCATCCTTAACAAACATGTTATCATCTAGATCATGTACAATCCCTCACATTCCAATGTACCATGTAAAGCTTCAATGGTTATGTTCAATAAAAAATCAATATGATGAAATGTTTGGACAACAGAGAGGAAGGATTTGATAATTACAGAAGCATTAAATAATAAGAGATAATCATGTTATCACTTGAGATCTCATAAGCACATAGGATCTCACAAACACTTATGAAAAGAAAATAAGTAAATACTTAAGAAAACATGTTGGCATACCTGCTTCGAGGTCTTCCTGCAAGCCCACTACCTGAAGAGGTACCATTGTTCGTGCCATAGTCTATGTCATCCATCGCTTCCAAGGAAATATGAGATCCTAATTTAAAGTAAAATGTAAATTAATTCAGGCCCCAAAGCATAAAAGAGATGCATCCTACAAAAAGCAGCCAAAAAAATTAATACATTATGTTAGTTTCCTCAAGAGAAAACAGAAAATCATGAGAATTTATTCTTATAACAAATGTTATTAACTTCTCACAAAATTTAAATAAAACTCTTTCCACAAGCTGAAATCTTCACTAAATTCATGAACTTGCCACAACACAACACTTGACTTAAAACTGCCAGTCTTTTAGCATTCTGACATTGCATTATTTGACAAATTACCTGTGACAATAAGATAACTGCCAACTAAAACTTTTGCCTTCCTTTCATGACTGGTTTTCTGACAATCTTTTTCATTCTGTAGATGAATTCTTAGATGAGAATGTGAAGGTTAAGTAACAACTTAATACAAGAACATCGTACTTAATTGTTCTATTGTTTATATTGTATAGACATAGTATTTCATTTATTGCTGTTTATTGTATCAACATTGTGATGAAGTCTAATCTTCTCCTTGAAGGCTTAGTAAAGCAACGTATTAACATATATTATGGTTCTCTCCACCTATAACCTTATTAGAAGGGCAAAAACAGTAGTTATTTCATAAATAAAATTTATTGAAAGGCTAGAAAAACTAACATGTTAATCTCATTGGCAAACATCTTTGCTTCGGAACTTTGAATCAAAGTGATGAAGTTATTCTCTAAACGGTTAAGAACTGCCTTTGGCAGTTGATTCCTTTCTTGGACTACTGGAATTGAATCAAACTAAGGTTGGCCAAATTATCTCCTACTGCAATCAAATATATCAATGATCGATTGACCATAATCAAATTTGAGAAATTTGGCATTTGAGGAAATCAAATTTATTAATAGGCTTACTTTTATGTTTTATTAACTTAAAAAGTAATATGAAGAAGAGTTTATCACATAACAGGTGATTTAATTCAAACGATAATAGCATATGAGTGAAAATAGCTCAGCAGTTTAAACGAGAAATAAAGTTATACTTAACTGTATCTCAATGAGTTCCCTTTTTTTCTGCAATATTTTGAGGGTTTTCCCTCAATACCAAATTCTTCGTAAAATTCCTTAAGCAATGATAGAACAAGATGACCTGAACTTGTTATCGCTAGGCAATTATCACAATCTATTCGTGTTCCAATACTTAATGCTGTGAGCGATCCTAAATAAATCAAATTAATGGTCAATAACAAGTTAACAGACTCAGTCTTTAAGTAATATTGATATCCATTGCTAACCTGATCTAATAAAGCTGTTCAAAAATTCTTCGTGCAACAAAACCGTCAATGGAAAATCTTGTACCTTATAGTAATCGCAGTTCCCGGACAGCGATTTTATAAGACTCTCAGGCACTAACAATGTATCAGGAAGTACAACAGAAACCTTAAGGGATAAATTATTGAGAATTAAATGCAGAGAATCGCACTAAAGCTAATGATAAGCTCCAGTGATTCCTGAAAGTGGTTTTAGAGCGCAAATATCATAAGCGATCTTCGGAAAATCCTTAAAAGAACTTCTCCTCCGAAAAGAAGTAGATATTTTATTCACAAGGTGAAATTATCCAAAATTTAATTTTTCACAAATCTAGGAATAAATTACGAAAACCAATCACATTTAAGATAACCGTCATTCCTTAAATATCAACACACAACTCTATTAAACAGTACAAAATTACCTAACTCTATTAAACAGTACAAAATTACCTTCGTCTGTTATTAAATTAACTCTAAAAATGATAATCCTATATGTTCATCATCAGATCAGGTAAAAGACAGGCATGAAACACCACTAACAGAAAACACATTCAAGGGCTTCTTTGCAACAAATTAAAATTATCAAACCAGCATTAAGAAATAGGATGAAAATATAGCTAACCGAATGATTGAAGCCTTGTTTCTTCGAAGAATCAGAAATCGCATTGGGGGATTTCCAATTTCCTGCCGAGAATTTTAGATTATAGCTCGGAGCGGCGAAATTCCACACTTCTGGACACAACATTTTACATGGACACTTTTTAGCTCATTTCCAGACGGTATTCCGTTCTTAAAATTTTAGGAGAGGTTGCAATGATTTAAGAGAACGATGAGCATTCAAAAAATTCAAATAACACGATTTCCTCGAACGTCGCACTTTCAAGACCAGTTCAGCACTTAGCATGAAAAATATACATGCATTTATGAGTAAGAAAGTATCATTATGACCAATATTCTCAGCTAGTTACAATTCACAGAATATCCAATGATCGTGAGATAGCTTCGATAGCACGTAATGAAAATATTTGGAAATGGCGGGTGAAAATCATTCCCGGTAATACGAAATCTAGGAAACTTTCAAATTGAACGAATTGTCAATAAAACTAATAACAGTCGTTTTAAATTAAGTCTTGCAATTAACCATCATCTTACTACTTGTTTTATTTCTTTCGTTTCATGGCGATCTTAAAAACTACAATAATAAGCATGACTTTATTGCGTTTGTATAATTTGTATGTACCCCTGAACACCGTTTGTACTACTACTGGTAACTACTATTACATGTGGAAGGTTTTCGGGTGTCCGCCATCTTTCCTTCTCTTTTCTTAGCTCCTTCTGCCAAATTCAAAGATGTTAACCTCGAGCGAACTCAGCTAATTTACTTCAGGCTTCCTGAGAAACATATCGTTGTTTCCTTAACATAAATTAAAGATAATTCAATGTTCTAAAGATGACAATTTTTTCGCAGGTAAAGATTGTCAACCTTATTTACTGTGAAGACACATTTAAACGAAGTTATTTCAGAATCAGCACTGTTTGGAAGCGGCTTTTTCGCGATGTTTATAGTCAATTAAGAAAGAAACGAAGCAACGTATAGTAATGCTTGTCGTCTACAGAGGAAAGCGGGGTCGTATCTATATATCGTAGGAATAAGCAACTTCCCATTTCCCGGGGAAGTCAATGTATATCCCGGGAAATCCCGGTACGGTACACTTGGAATGAAAAACATGTTTTGCGGCACACTGTCTGTCACAGTAGCCTCCGGATAGCCAAGTGGGCAGCGCGTTCACTTTCGGCGAAAGATCACTATCTGGGTTCGATTCCCGGTGGGGGCCAACATTTTCAATGGCGTCTGACATCTTCCAAGAACGGAAAGTTCACACAAGTCCCATTGAGGGAGAAACGGGGAAGATAGAAGAAACCGATCAGATATGATAAAGCAATGTGTGCTGTCACAGACAGAAGATATTGCCTGTAGACAAAAAAGTATCTATCAAGTTACTGACTGAAATCATCAGAAGATACGAATACAGAAAGTGAATAATGTGATTTTTATTAAATACATGGAAATATTTAGTATTCGGCATTATTAATGACAGAAATGAGAAACCAAATTTTAGAATTACGAAAGGTTAATGATGAGAGCAACTTATATTTTCATTATTTCTACTGTCAATGATTACCAAATATTCTAATTACAACTATAGTGTAACCTCGGAGGAGTCTCTCCTATTCATCTAGATTGACTAACTGGCCAGTCCAGAGAATAAAATATTGCAAATTCGCTTAAAAATTAAGCAATATACATGGAATGTAGGTGATATGTATCGAAATAGATCAGTATCCACATATTTTTGGTTGATCTTTTGGTGACTCAACATTATATAGTTGCTCCTTCAATTGATATTAGTGTTTCTCTAGTTTTTCGACTTGTCCAGTCCATGTGCAATGCTCTAGGAAAGATAAGAAGTCAGTATTTCAGCTATTTTTCCATAATTTAGGAGTGTAATTCCGGTGGGTATAGCTCTCTCATCTGTCATGAATGAATTCTCTAACCATAAGTTATGGTTAGAAAATTATTTCAATATTAAANAGTTCCAAAATTTGGACCCTGAGATCTGGAATGAATTTGAAAAAACGTTTGATCTAGGTGTAGGATAAACTAGATTTTCGGGCCCACTGCGGGTGCCTCTGGTGAGGAGCTGCCTTTTGAAAGTAAAGAGATTAAATAAATAACCAGGCTCAGAGTTTTTAAAAAGCGAAAAAAGGAACGAACCAAGCATGAATTTCCTAGGCTTTTCAAACTTTTTAGTTGAAGTTTCATTCAAAGTATATCATATGCAATAATGTTAAGCCTTTTCATTCTGTCCATTAAGTGCGAAATCATTCATTAATTTTCTTTATGCAGAAGATTAAGGTTTGCAATATGTGTGATAGGATAGAATATTAATGGAAATCATCAGGACTGGCAATTCCTAAGGCTTTAAGGAATACAGAAGAATCCATTATGAGTGGTGGGGGGGAGCGTAAAACGAGGAACAGGAAGAAGAAAAGCTTAGAGGAAGTAATGGCTGCCTACTAGTAAAGTATATATTGCAATTTTCCTTTCCATTTGTATTTAATAGAAGATTCTATTAAATGCAAAGGAAACAGTGTTACATAGAAAACCTGAGAAGAAGAAAGTCTTGAAAACTCACAAACTGCATTCAAGAGAAAAGAGTCCAAGCCACTCAAATACTTCCTGAGGATCACAGCCTTCGTCTTGCTCTTCCCATTTCATTACAGGAACTTTCACATTATTAGCACGTCTCTGAATAAACTTAGGACTGCATTTTGTAGCAATTATTCCTTTTTCTTTCAAGAATGATGTTACATATGATGGATCATGTTTCCCACTATCTGCAATGAAATTTTCATCTGCTAATTTAACAATAATCAGGGCCTTAAAGTTTTACAAATCATTGTTGCAAAATGGAATTCTAATTTAAAGATAAATTAATACACAAACTTAAAAAAATGTAAGGTGCTGTAACAGAAATACATACTCAAGCATACTGACAACTTAATGCAAGAATGTCAATTGAAAATTTGTCATCTTAGTATAATAAACAATGTTATGATAGTTGTGCATAACAGTGTATAATCAAATTCAACCAAAAGTACAAACCATTGATGGGTTCCCATGCCAAAACCACAGTAAATTTATGTTTGGACTGAAATCTTCTAAAAGCAAAGCTTAACCTTTGGAAACTTTTAGATCTTGGATCTAACTCTTTCAAGTTGATAATCACCTCTAAAAAAGAAAACAAATGTAAAATTATGATTAGATGCCAATGGCATCAATGGATGAAGTATCACACATAATAATATCTATTGCTCAAGAGTACAAACACTCTTACTTGGTATTACTACAAAATTCACAAGTTTCCAAAAGCTATCAAAAGAGTTTAGGAGAAGCAATAATAAATAATATTTTATTAACTTAAAAAGTAATATGAAGAAGAGTTTATCACATAACAGGTGATTTAATTCAAACGATAATAGCATATGAGTGAAAATAGCTCAGCAGTTTAAACGAGAAATAAAGTTATACTTAACTGTATCTCAATGAGTTCCCTTTTTTTCTGCAATATTTTGAGGGTTTTCCCTCAATACCAAATTCTTCGTAAAATTCCTTAAGCAATGATAGAACAAGATGACCTGAACTTGTTATCGCTAGGCAATTATCACAATCTATTCGTGTTCCAATACTTAATGCTGTGAGCGATCCTAAATAAATCAAATTAATGGTCAATAACAAGTTAACAGACTCAGTCTTTAAGTAATATTGATATCCATTGCTAACCTGATCTAATAAAGCTGTTCAAAAATTCTTCGTGCAACAAAACCGTCAATGGAAAATCTTGTACCTTATAGTAATCGCAGTTCCCGGACAGCGATTTTATAAGACTCTCAGGCACTAACAATGTATCAGGAAGTACAACAGAAACCTTAAGGGATAAATTATTGAGAATTAAATGCAGAGAATCGCACTAAAGCTAATGATAAGCTCCAGTGATTCCTGAAAGTGGTTTTAGAGCGCAAATATCATAAGCGATCTTCGGAAAATCCTTAAAAGAACTTCTCCTCCGAAAAGAAGTAGATATTTTATTCACAAGGTGAAATTATCCAAAATTTAATTTTTCACAAATCTAGGAATAAATTACGAAAACCAATCACATTTAAGATAACCGTCATTCCTTAAATATCAACACACAACTCTATTAAACAGTACAAAATTACCTAACTCTATTAAACAGTACAAAATTACCTTCGTCTGTTATTAAATTAACTCTAAAAATGATAATCCTATATGTTCATCATCAGATCAGGTAAAAGACAGGCATGAAACACCACTAACAGAAAACACATTCAAGGGCTTCTTTGCAACAAATTAAAATTATCAAACCAGCATTAAGAAATAGGATGAAAATATAGCTAACCGAATGATTGAAGCCTTGTTTCTTCGAAGAATCAGAAATCGCATTGGGGGATTTCCAATTTCCTGCCGAGAATTTTAGATTATAGCTCGGAGCGGCGAAATTCCACACTTCTGGACACAACATTTTACATGGACACTTTTTAGCTCATTTCCAGACGGTATTCCGTTCTTAAAATTTTAGGAGAGGTTGCAATGATTTAAGAGAACGATGAGCATTCAAAAAATTCAAATAACACGATTTCCTCGAACGTCGCACTTTCAAGACCAGTTCAGCACTTAGCATGAAAAATATACATGCATTTATGAGTAAGAAAGTATCATTATGACCAATATTCTCAGCTAGTTACAATTCACAGAATATCCAATGATCGTGAGATAGCTTCGATAGCACGTAATGAAAATATTTGGAAATGGCGGGTGAAAATCATTCCCGGTAATACGAAATCTAGGAAACTTTCAAATTGAACGAATTGTCAATAAAACTAATAACAGTCGTTTTAAATTAAGTCTTGCAATTAACCATCATCTTACTACTTGTTTTATTTCTTTCGTTTCATGGCGATCTTAAAAACTACAATAATAAGCATGACTTTATTGCGTTTGTATAATTTGTATGTACCCCTGAACACCGTTTGTACTACTACTGGTAACTACTATTACATGTGGAAGGTTTTCGGGTGTCCGCCATCTTTCCTTCTCTTTTCTTAGCTCCTTCTGCCAAATTCAAAGATGTTAACCTCGAGCGAACTCAGCTAATTTACTTCAGGCTTCCTGAGAAACATATCGTTGTTTCCTTAACATAAATTAAAGATAATTCAATGTTCTAAAGATGACAATTTTTTCGCAGGTAAAGATTGTCAACCTTATTTACTGTGAAGACACATTTAAACGAAGTTATTTCAGAATCAGCACTGTTTGGAAGCGGCTTTTTCGCGATGTTTATAGTCAATTAAGAAAGAAACGAAGCAACGTATAGTAATGCTTGTCGTCTACAGAGGAAAGCGGGGTCGTATCTATATATCGTAGGAATAAGCAACTTCCCATTTCCCGGGGAAGTCAATGTATATCCCGGGAAATCCCGGTACGGTACACTTGGAATGAAAAACATGTTTTGCGGCACACTGTCTGTCACAGTAGCCTCCGGATAGCCAAGTGGGCAGCGCGTTCACTTTCGGCGAAAGATCACTATCTGGGTTCGATTCCCGGTGGGGGCCAACATTTTCAATGGCGTCTGACATCTTCCAAGAACGGAAAGTTCACACAAGTCCCATTGAGGGAGAAACGGGGAAGATAGAAGAAACCGATCAGATATGATAAAGCAATGTGTGCTGTCACAGACAGAAGATATTGCCTGTAGACAAAAAAGTATCTATCAAGTTACTGACTGAAATCATCAGAAGATACGAATACAGAAAGTGAATAATGTGATTTTTATTAAATACATGGAAATATTTAGTATTCGGCATTATTAATGACAGAAATGAGAAACCAAATTTTAGAATTACGAAAGGTTAATGATGAGAGCAACTTATATTTTCATTATTTCTACTGTCAATGATTACCAAATATTCTAATTACAACTATAGTGTAACCTCGGAGGAGTCTCTCCTATTCATCTAGATTGACTAACTGGCCAGTCCAGAGAATAAAATATTGCAAATTCGCTTAAAAATTAAGCAATATACATGGAATGTAGGTGATATGTATCGAAATAGATCAGTATCCACATATTTTTGGTTGATCTTTTGGTGACTCAACATTATATAGTTGCTCCTTCAATTGATATTAGTGTTTCTCTAGTTTTTCGACTTGTCCAGTCCATGTGCAATGCTCTAGGAAAGATAAGAAGTCAGTATTTCAGCTATTTTTCCATAATTTAGGAGTGTAATTCCGGTGGGTATAGCTCTCTCATCTGTCATGAATGAATTCTCTAACCATAAGTTATGGTTAGAAAATTATTTCAATATTAAAATTTTATAGGTATAATTTCCAGAGTTTTTCAATTAGTACGAGATNATAACAGGAGTGACAGACATCATAGATAAGGTAAGATCACTGAAATGGATGTGGGCAGGCCATGTTGCAAGAAGAAACGACAAGCGATGGACATCAGCAGTTCTGAACTGGACACCAAGAGATGTGAAGAGACCAAGAAGAAGACCAAAGGACCGATGGAACAGAGACATCATCAAGTATTTAAGGGTAACACAGGAATGAGAAGCTCAGAATAGAGAGAACTGGAAAGAACTTGGGGAGGTCTACATCCGACATTACATTGAAAATGGCTGATGATGATATATATTTTGTGGTGAAAGAACTAAACATAGCCAGTTACATATAAAATAGAAGATGACATGTGGAAAGGATACGTATTGCAAATGCCTTGAAAAAGAGATAAAGTTTGTTTAGAATATTCTCTATTACTAGTCTCACTCAACTAAATATTTCCCAATGATTGATTAATGAGCCAGTTGTAATCAACCTGTAAGCCATCCCAGAATTAGAGTGTTTTTTTTTAACCATAGGGTATAGGCAATATTTTTTAAACGTTGCTGATAATGTAAATTGTCACCCATTTAATGGAATTTTTAAAGATTATACTTCATCCAGATAAGCGTTAGTAAATGTGTTTATTCAGCTGTTTGCAACTTCTTTAGAGTATCAACTTACCTGCTTGGAAAAGAGATTCTGAAACCAGAAGATTTCTATCAAGGAATCCACCAGCTAATCCTGTTCCTCCACACACTTCATCCATATATGAGCCATCCATTTCACCAGCATACTCCTCACCCCATGGCTCTGATGCACCATCATTCTGAGTGCTAACCATATCCAACCATTGAGCATTGTGATGCCTGAATTTTTCTACTTGAATTCGTTTCTTCCAATCATCACGGTGCTCCTGATATTAAAAACAAACAAATTGTTATAATGCTATACTAATAATATAACCAACATAACTTAAAAAAGCAAATCAAGATTATCATTCACAAATCAGATTCCCTTAGAAAGCCAAGGAATATTTTTAACATATTGGCAATTACATAATACTAAAATTTCAATCACATAGAGTAGTAACACAATATAAAACAGACCATGGATTTTCCAAAAAAACTCACTCTTAGCATACAAAATAGGTGTATTTATCATGTTTTCCACCAGCTTTCACTGTTATAGCAGAAGCTTCATGAATTTTTACACAAAATACTTAAAATAATTTCCCAAAGACAAAATAATGAGGACTATTTAACTGAAAAAAAGTTAAACATTTATGTAGAAGTAAAAATGACAAATTACTCAGAATACTCCCTTTAAAAAATACACAAAGTCTAATTCAGCTAAAGAATACTAATGCTGATGAAATTAAGAGCTAGCAGATTTGAGGTAACTTGTTTGTGTACCAGGGAGTAGAATTATTAACTTTTAGAGTAAGCAAATTTTATAAGAAAAACACAACAATGGCATATATTTTTGGAAAAGCAATAAAAAGACATGAATCCTAATGCCAGAGAGTTTTTATTAAGTGGAGACAAGGAACTGAAGTGGCACAAGCATAGGAGAAGGCAAGCTGGGTTACATTTTGGACCATCCAAGAATATTAAAAATGGTATACATAAATTTTAGAATAAAATTAATAGAATAGTATAGTTATTATGGGTACTGATAAAGTGTGTGCTCTATATGTGGTCAGTTATTTAGGGTAAACATGAAAGCCAATTGATGTACTTAGCAGTCCCAAGTTCGGATCATGGCACTAAGGAATTTCTATCTTTATACAATGGGTAAGCAAGGGGTCAAAGAAACTTCAAATATATGGTTATACTTACTGCAATTATGTCTAGAGTTGCATCGCACACCTTAGAGATCTGTACATTTTTATCATGCATCAAATCAAGCAGATACGCTGGGGCATATGCATTGTAGGTCAAGGAAAATGTATATTTTCAAACAATAATAGCATAGCATTATCACATTGTCAAAACTCAGAAAAAAACATACGAGGAATTCTCACGTCCTTGAAAATGGTAATAATGAAATATAATTAAAGATTTTCCCTGACCTAATCCTATGATTTGAGGACAATGCGACTCAGCATAGCTCTTGTCTATATAAAAGTCAAAGACCAACCCAAACATCATACCTACATATTAGGCTAATGTTGATTGTTTCTATCTGAAGATAAATTTAACAATAACAGAATAAACATTTTAGCTCCTCTTTCTCTTTTCTCAAGCTTCATGTATGATTTCAGACATCTGATTTGTCTGAAAATCAGTACAGGAGTTGGCAACAAGGCACTTTTGTTGGTCCTTCAACAATGCATACTACCAAGTTCATACTTTTCTAAAACAGTATTATACAGCAATGGAGACTTTTTTAAAGAAGTTTGGAGATAGCATCAAACACTTGACCCCAAAAATCAGAGATTTGTTATGGGGAAAGAGATTTCCTTACAAATAGTTAACTTTATGAATGCAAATAGGTGAAAGTCGGAAGTGTAAGGAAGGGCAAGTAAGAACTTCATAGCAGCCAGGATATGCTTCCATCTGGTCAATATAGGAGTCGTGACCTGGAGCAATGTCTCCACGAAGTGGACATCTTTCAAATACTTGTGGATATTCACAAACCTAGCAGATCTTGTTGTTTTTGACAAGCTCTCATGTAGTGAAGTGACAGTCCTAAGCATCAAGGGCCAGGGGAAATCTTTTAATGAATGTCCCTAATAGAGAACATGCATCTCAAGTAAATATTGACAATTCATGTTTAATTTATCTTAGCCGATATTCTTTGGGGTGAGAAGAATTATATAGTTTTCAGTTAGTCAATTAGTGAATGAGATGTTTCACTTTCACTAAAAGGTAAGAGTTAATTTCATTAATATTCTCATAGCTCTGATCAATCTTTCTTCACTGAGCATTCATATTCAGTTACTTAAAATGCAATATACTATTAAATTATTTTCTTAATGTAAATTAATATATTTAATTTATAACTTGGCTAAGAATTTTTAATGGGAAATATAGAGATAAGAAATTGATATTTTTAACTTATAAGATAAGAATCGGAAAGTGAGTTGTATGAATTGGCCTTAAAATATCAATTGGTTAAATTATGATGAAAACAGAAGTCAATACCAACAATAGTTTTAAAATAAAATTTGTAAAAATAAGGGTCCACCCAGTAAATACAGAGTATACTATCATTTAAGTAAACCCCTGAAATTATGATAAGTAATTTGGGTTTAGGCCTGTATCTATTGGATTAGATTACTTCTGATACCTACATTTAATTACATAAGTATTTTAAGAAAGAAAATTGATATGCAAACATAATATCAAAGTTAAATAGATTAATAAAGTACATGATTAAGTAGGAAGTAACTGTAGTAGGCTGTAAGAGTTACTGCAAGTTTGGTTATGTAAATGATAAGCAGTTTCACTCACTCACCCTTCAAGGATTAAGACCTGCATTTTACATTTGGCTAATAACTACTGCCCAAGTCTTGGTTTTGGAGGAATATTTTTAAGCTTCAAATTTCAATTTACTTGCCTTGAAACTTGTACGTCTAGAACCTATATCCAAACATTTATAATCAATATCAACAGAGTAAAATAGATTAAAGGATACCAGTTTCTTGAAGAAGATATTCACGAGTGGAGGCATGCTTACTCAATTGGAAGAACACATACACAACTTGAAGAACTACTTCATCGTCCTCTTGTTTAGCTATAATAGAAGGATAGGTGTCAACAATAATTAATATTACATCTGTAGATGTAATAATTTTATATGAACACCACTAAAAAGTAGGGAAATGATTTACCTTTCAAAAGTTCTATTAGCGACAAAATTGCATCAGCCTTACAGAGAAGCATAGCACAAGCATCATCAGCAGCTACTGTTCCAAGAAAGTTGACAATCTCTAACACTATATCATCTTCTGTAACTCCTGAAAAATTTTTTGGAAAAAGGTACATTAAAAAATTAATCCCCATCTTTTCATGTTCTATGTTTTCCAAATCACTTGTGTATACTTTTGACACCTGAATATCTATACCACAGGTGCAGTGTATTAGAGTAAAACCGATTTAAAATGCTCCTCCTTAAGATGCTATCTCACTTAGGCGGTTTTCTCTAGGTCCTGGTCCCTTTCAAATGAAGCACATTGAAGAAATACTACTTAAGAAGCTCTGCTAACGGCTTTTAAGTAGAATCTTTCCTGTTACAATCCTCTGCCTCATTTGATAGACCAAATATAATTTTCATGATCTATATTCCCATCCTCTGTTTCCTTTTCCTGCTTTGTCTAGTCTCTGTGAAAGTTCCTTGACTCTTTTGTTTGTGATGAATAATTTTGAGAGATGAAAATGAAGACCAAAGAAAATCAGAACAATCCCTATTCTGTTGTATGAGTTGGTTCTAGCTTGGACAGCCAAAAGAGATCTTTCTCAACAGTCTCTTGTAAGGGAAAAATGTTAGATGACAACAGTCACTTGGCAAAGTTTCCTTTCAACACAATCTCAAGTTATAAACATATTGAATAAACCAGAGTGGCAGTGCAGTGTTTGGAGGGCTGCAGAGTTTAGTGTTGGAGAGGTTGTGCTCTGTGACAGCCTCTCACCACTGCTGATAAAATTTGTTATTCTTTCCCAACTGTTTATCAGGAAAAAATAGCTTCATTGTAGATTGACAAATGACCAAAAGTGAGGTAACAAAGGAAGGCACACAATTTTTCCAAAAAGCAGACCATTCTAGAAATTATGGTGAGAAGGAAACCAGTATTACACAATAACAGTTTGCTGATTCCCTAAATACAATATCAACAGCTGTCACACATAAAGCAAACTAAAGAAATACCCTTTTTGTTGTAAAGTGTAAAACATTCATTTAAAACTAAAACACCCTTCCCTTTGTTTTCCAACAAGTAAGAATGAAAGAGTTGTCATATCCCAGTTAATATACTATATTGCTTATATCACGATTTTCACCTGGTCCTCTGAAAAACATCTTAAATGCTTTACTATATTTATATGCTAAATAAATTAACTGAGATTTTTCACAAAAAACAGCAGATACCAAAAGTGAAACCTACAACCTTTNAGAATTAATGTCTACCTCTCAGAAAATCACTAAATTTCAGCTGAACTATAAGACAATGAATTTGATGACTCATTGTTTATTCATTGATGAACGAATTATAAATATTTTCAACATAGGTAACTCAAAAATTAATGCTAGACCACAGCTCAAAAATGACAATTCAATGAAAATTTCAGTCAGACTATCAAATGTTATGAATACAATAACAATGATCACTCTAAGTTGCTCATCTGTTTGACTGAAAAATAATGTTGATCAGTAATTTGTTCACTTAGCTGACAGGACACATTTTTTTATATATTTCATGGAAATTGTAAGGTCCAGATTAAGTTTAATTTCTCCTTAATGAATTTATTATTTGAATTTCATGAATTCCTTCCTCAATAAAAAATAAATTTTTCGACAAAATAAAAGAATTCAAAACATTATGCATAGTATTAGAATGACAAACCTGGTATGAGTTTACTTCTAAACCAAGATATGAGATTATATTGTCGAAGAAGCTTCTCATAATCCAAGTCTGGTAGATTAAGATTTGCTAAAACACCTAAGCATTCAAGAACAAAGTCTTCACAGTCAGCTTCTTGGACTGCATTAGCTAAATCCCCAATGAATTCCTATAACAGAAATTATGAAATGATTACTTGCATACATAAACTCTAGATAAAGTAACTTAGAAAGATATACAGAACATTATTTAATAGACTGTATTTGTTGGCATCAAGGATATGGTATTTTCCTGAAAATATTCACTCAAACTTTTAATGCATCTTCAATGTCAAAGTTTACATTTTTCAATAGTTTCAGGAAATAAAGTACAATAATGAATATGCTACAACAGTTTTCACAATTCACAATTTTGATTTGTGGAAATCACACAATCACACAATTTTGATTTGTGGAAATGCATAGAAAAACAGTAATCGATTCTTGGTACTGATGTCATACATATAAATCACCTACACAACTATCTTGCTTTTTGATTAAAACATAATTTTTTCCAAAATCTTGCTTTAAAAATTTAGGGTATGTCCTTGATGCCAGCAAATATAGTAAATCTGAGAAACTTGTCTAAACTAAAAACATTCTAATACACTTCTATATTCTATTACTCCCTAAAGACAATGTATGTTATTTTATAATATACTGGACATGACTGTCCACACTGAGGAAATAATGTGATTATACCAAAATTATAGGCTTGAAAAATAACATCTAGAAGAAAGTTACAATTACAGTTTTCTACATTTTTGAGATTTGATTGAATGTATCTCTTAGACTTAAAAAAAACACTACATGGCTTCAATGAATGAAGTTCAGTCTGAATGAATGAAGTTCATTAGAATTAATTACTTTTTTAGGCACTATGAACAACAGAAAACTTATTTTTCATACAACTAGGAGCACACCTAGCCTCTCACTTTCTCAGTTAAATCTTTCAGGATACAACAGCTATTGTTGGTATAAGATTTTTCTTGGTCATAACTTATGATACCAATAGTTATAGGCTCCTGGATAGCCATGTGGGCAACATGTTCGACTTTGGTGAAAGCTGTCTCGGGTTCGATTCCCAGTGGGGGCCCTGTGCAAAATGACCTATGCTGTCGAAGCACATTTAACAATACTACTACCAAAAGTTTTACTTCCCTAATGCTTAGCATCAATATTTTTCCAGTGCAATAATTAAAAAAACACTGGGAAGATAGACCATATAGTATATTACTGTTGGAAAATTCTGCATTATTTGAACATAAGATGTATTTTCTTACTAAAATTAGACCTAAAATCAACTTGCATCTAGTGGGTGGAGAGTAAGAAATACAAAAAGTGATTTAATTGTTACATTCAAAATTTCATGGTTAAAGAAGCCTAAATGGGATCAAATGAGAGCACAGTTTTTAAGTGTTGTATACAAACTTGAAGCCATGAGGAGACCTCTTATTTCAAGTGTTTCTATGAGTAAGATAAGGTTATTAATATTTCACACGGTAAGTGAAAGTATGTGCCTTAAAACCCAAGAATAATTACGAATTATTTTTATAAGCTGAAGAGAATTTTTTAAACTTCTGTTTATCATTGTTTTTGCAAGAGGATGGAAAATTCCTAGCAGTGATTAAGAGTAAGATTATTTTACTATCTTTTGAAAAATGTGGAAACAGCAATGAATTATATGGAAAAGAAGATGAAATTTCATTTGAAGAAAAGGAACGCTTCTTGGATAATGATTTTTAGGCCAGATTTAAGAATTTTCTCAGTTCCAATGATGAGTAACAATACTAATGACAGCTGATTTTAATATATAACATCATTTTTTCTTCTTTGAATTATAAAAATCAAAATACATTCATAGCTTTATCTAAAATTTCTGAGTATTAGGGTGTCTGAACAACCAATAAATACAACCACTTATCGTTTATCATCAGAAGTAGCAAAGGCTTTTTAATAGTAACAACTGAATTAGAGTTCTCTATTCCATAAAATAATGATGAATTTTTAATAAATAAAAATATGATATTTATAAATTGGCAAGATTGACAAAAATAGTCTTCTCTTCTCTGTAAGCCACTACATTGTAATTCAAAAGGAAAAGATATTTAAAAACAGATAATATGATTTTGAAGTGAAATCATTAACACACAATGATTGCTGCTAACAGTATTAATGAATATTTAAAACTAAGAGAATGTGACCAACCATACAATATTAATACATTGTACATATTCAAGTAAAGATAAACCACCTGAAATGTTATGTGAAATTTGTTTTTAGCAAAAAGTGTACAGGCTAACCTTTAGTTTTACTATAATTGTTAAATTACTGTAGAGCTAATTCCAATGGATTAATTTTTATTATAATTAGAGGGCCCTTTTCAAGTGCATGTTCTAAAGGGGTAGGAGAGATATTATTTCAAGTTTTACCCAACAATTTTGAGTTTTGTCAAAAATGCTTTTCTACAGCTCAAGATACATGGAATTAATTTTGCATGCACGGATACTAGAAAGCTGGGATTTTAGGTTAGAATTAATGTCTACCTCTCAGAAAATCACTAAATTTCAGCTGAACTATAAGACAATGAATTTGATGACTCATTGTTTATTCATTGATGAACGAATCTAATGATTAGGTCACATAGGATTTTTATTCACTGAAAGTTTTTATTTGGAGGTCAACCTATACACCAGCATATATGGTATATGTGGTGTGATAAAAAAGTGGCATTTTTAAATTTCCCGGGCTTTATAATTCCTATTGTTAAAAATTTTTCTGTATATTAGTACACATGTCCCTAACATACATTGTTAAGGGCAGCCATTTTGAAAGTTTAGTCTAATGTTGGGAGTCAAAAAGGTTACACGTGTTTAACATTAAAATGGCAAAAATGAAACAAAGAATTTGCATTAAATTCTGCATTAAAAATGGAATAAAGTGCTGCACCACATTGGAAATGTTAAAATGTTACTTTAGGTGAATGCTCAATGAATAAAACGAGCATTTACAAGTGGTACAAATGTTTTCAAGAGGATCGTGAAGACACTGAAGATGACAATCCTGGATGTCCCAGCACATTGACAACCGATGATAACATTGAAAAGGTGAAGAAAATTAATATGTACAACCGCTGAATCACTATCAGAGAGATTGGCATATCATTTGGCTGATGCCAAGCAATTTTTACATGTTTTGGGCATGAAATGGGTGACAGTAAAATTTATCCCAAAATTGTTGAATTTTGACCAAAAGCAGCACTGAATGAACATTGCTCTAGAGTTGCTGAATGAAGTCAATGATGATCCAGAACTTATTAAATGGGTCATAACTGGTGATGAAACATGGGTGCACGGGTGTGATGTCGAAACTAAGGCCCAGTTGTCCCTATGGGAACCTCCTGAAGAACCAAGACCAAAAAAAGCACATGAAGTTTGATCAAATGCGAAGGTTATGCTCACGGTTTTCTTCTATATCAATGGCATAGTGCATCATGAATTCTTGCCACCTGGTAATACGGTCAATAAGGAACATTACCTGGAAGTTCTATGCCATTCTACGCCAGGAAGTAAAAAAATTCCACGTATTTTTAGATCACACCTTGTATATCTATATGTTTGGTATGTAAATGGCTCTTTTCTAAACGCTATTTAATAATATTAATTATTAGCTATGAAGAGTAACTTACAATGAAAAGGATCTTTGTAGGACCATCATGCTGAGAAATGTTTCGAACAATTTTCATGACTAGAGCATCTTGTAAACGAAATGCCCTTTTCATCAAATCCTTTAATCCAACAGCTTCTGAGTCATCCGAATCAGCTTCATTGTTTTCTGCTGTTTCAACACCTACTTTCCCATTTTCTGGTAATACATTGTGCACATTAGTAGAGCACATCAGTTGGGCATTACGACGATTCATAGCAAGATTGATTAGAAGGGCAGCAGCTAATGAATCTGTCTGCTTTTCTGGTGGTTCCAGCAGCATTCTCATAACCTAGAAATAGTTTTAGCCATGACATTTATACATGATTAAAATAATATACAATATCCTTGAAAAATAATGTTAAAAAGTAATTGATTTAATGATATGATGGACTTCCTTAACTCACTATTGGAATGCAGTTGGTATAAGTAAACATAGATTTCACTCTGTCATCCATTGATAAGTGATAGAGGATGCTCATTGCAGTGTTGTGTTGACGAATGTCACTGGCTGCCAGTACAGCTACTAAACGTGGAAGCATACCAACACGAACCATTTTAGCTCGCAATCCTCCATCAAAAGATAGATTCATCAGCAGCTTTAGAGAAAGATGTGACACATCAAATCTTGGCCATGAAACTAACCGTGGTAGCTTTTCCACAACATTGTGTTCTGCCTGTTTGTAAAACAATATTAAATCACTTAAATTTACTTAATCACTTAAGTGATTACATTATGAATTACAAAGATAAAATATTATGCTTACCATGTCATTCTTATTTTCTCTAAATATGGAGAGCTTTTTGAGAAATGTAAGAACAAGCACCAGAAGATCTGGGTTGTCTCTATCAAGGCACCTTATCAACATCCCAACTATGTTACGTCTGCGCATTTTTTCTTCCAGTTTCAGAGATTCGGCCAAATTTAGCAACAGGTAGAATGAGACTATAGAAGCAAACAACATATCGATAATAAACCTTACATCCACTGATATTACAGAATACAAAGATAAAAGTTTGAAATTATGTACTTTCATTTTAACAACTGTTTGAACTTTGTACAAACCTCTTAACAACTGGTCCTGTTTACGAACAAGCGACTGAAATTTCCGAAGGCTACGTTCATACTCAAGTCGTGATCTTACAATAGGCTTAGCTGGAGCCATACCATCTTCTGTGCTATCACTGGCATCTGGACTTAATACCCTCTGCAGAACAAGGTATAAACATAATTCAGAAATGTCATTTACAAAGTTGAAATATCATCATATCAAAGAAAGACTATATAGCATTAGCAGGGCTAGATTGCAAAAAAATATAGCAAGAAGATAGCTAATGGCACCATCATTTAATTAGCCTGGTAAAATATTTGTTAGAATTTCTAAAAATACCATCAAAATAAAATATTTTTCATCAATCTTCTTAGGAATATATATTTTAAGACTCTCAGATACATTTATGACTTGTATTGGGGAATTTGAAATTATTCACTATAGAATAAGTATAAACAATTTCCATTGTTTCCATCTTTCTCATTTTTTCCCTTACTACAGCCAATGCAATAACCTTGCTTCAAAGAAGTTTGAGAAAGATGGCTACTCCAGATAAACATTTCCCATAAACATAACCAATACATAACGTTTTTGAGATATTATAATAATTACATCTTTAATGAAATTGCCTACCTTAGGAAGAGATGAAGGCGTCAGCCCTTGATGTCTTGGAGATGTACTTCCTTGAGGTGACAGATTGGAATCAGTATTCCGAGATGGTCGCCGTTGCTCTAGCTCATGTTCCCATTGCTCATAACGGCGCAACTCATGTTCAATCACTTCTATACAGAGTGATCCAACCTAATCAAACAAGTTACAAACGAAATAAAGGCAACATGTAGTCAGTAGTAAATGTGTCACAGCATTAATTTGAAACCAAAAGAAACAAAAATACATAAAATAAAAAGCAATACACCATACCAGTTGAGTGAAAAAGAACACAATTTAAATTGAATTGCAAGCTTAAAATAATTAAGCATATTATTTATTACCCTATTTATTGGACAATGAAATACTGGATAGATATTTAAAATATTTCAGTAATACCGGATAAAGTTCAAATAAAATTCCTAAAACATAAAAAAGATAAAAGCAATTGGTTAAA
>KZ308392.1:186035-211839 GCA_000376725.2 Ladona fulva
ATATATACATAACATATATTATGGGAAAATCTTTACCTTGTAATGAATAACAATTCGATGGAATTGAGTGAAGGATGAAAAGCAGAAAAAGATGTAGATAATATTGGTGCTCAGCTCAACACTGCGACGCCATTCCTCTCGAAGAACTCTTGAGAGAGCTCCTAATACAGTCTCTGAGGTTAAAAAAATCAGAAACATAATTCGTTGTTCACATTAAAATACAATATTCTGAAATAAGTGTTTTGAATTCATTAACAATATCTTGAAACAGGAATAATTACTACTTTGAATAAAATACCTTTGAAAAAATCTACCATTCTCAATAAAAGATCCAGCTACTAAGGAGTCTCATTAAATAAAAATTTTATAAGAAAATATGAATTTCTTGGAAATGCTTTGACCGTCCACATCAACTGTATTTTATTCTGAAAAATTCAATTCTTAAAGGAAGTAGATCTACAAAAGTGCTACATTTAATCTTGTGAATCATAAAAAGATATTTTAATTTTTATTACATCTGCACATAATGCACCATCACTGACTGATGAGTGTTCAAAAGACTAAAACTCAATCTTCTAAAACCTGACTTAAATCTCAGAGTTTAACTCCAGGAATAAAAATGTCCATTAAGGAATGTCAATTAAAATAGCCAATATCCACCTTTAATTATAACAGCCTGATTGTAATTAATGTCAAAAAGTGAGTCAAGACCTTTGAGTGAGATGAGTGATAAACTGAGAAGAGTGATTGACTAAGTTCAGCTTAACAAGAAACTGAGAGACTTTCTGAAGGATGCAGAGATATTGATAACATCTGAATGAGAAACTGATAATAACTCACAAGGCTGAAAGTAGAAAAATGACAGAAAGATGGTGTGAAAAAGAAGTATGATAGAATATAAGTTGAAGGGAAAAGAGTGAGTGTAGTGAGAATAATAAGAATGGAAATGAAGAGAATGTTTGGAATTGAGCAATAGGCTTGTAAAAAGAGTCCATATTTAAAGTGATATGGAAAAACTGAGGTTGTATGTATGACAACAAATATCCAGTGAAATGAAATAGTAGATATGGCAAAATGAAGTGTCGATGATTGAATGAGAAAATATGTAGAGATGTGCTAAGAGAAACAGATGTAGGGAAGGGTAGAAAAGAATAGAAAAATAAAGAGGTTAGACGAAGTAAATGACATTCTTACATAATAAAGAGAGGTATGTATATATGTGTGCAGATTTTGGGAAATAGTACAGTAAAGTGTACAGTAAAATATTTACAAGAAATTTTAGAGGGATACTTTTACAAGAAAAGCAATAGGGAGGGAATATCATGAGCACTATTTATGTAAATATACCAGATATAGTATGAATGCGAGGAGAGTGAATACACAACCATACCATTTGATGAAAGCTCCAAAAGATTTTCAGGGACACGAGCCAGTTGTAGTATTAGTGCTGATCCTCGAATTTTATCAGCAGGGCCTTCATACATAAGTTCCATGTATTCCTCCAGCCGGGACATAGAAGCCACAGTTTTAACCTGTTCTCCACCTCCTTCCACAGAAGTTGATCCTTCTCCACTACTGCTTCCTGAATAAGGTCGAGGCACAGCGGAATCAGGCCTGCCATTGCTACTAACAGGAGCTCCTTCTCGAGAGCGATCAGGTGTAGCTGGCACTTCAAGAAATTAACACAGAAACAGATGAAAACCAAAACTAAATGAAATCTACAAAAAAATTAAATATTTAACATGATCTTCGGTCATTATATATTTTAAATCAACTTTTAAAATTTAGCTTTGAAAGAAATTGAAAAACAAAAATTTTCTAATGGTGTGCGTTGTTCAACTCTTAGACACTCAAAGTGCTGATATGCATGCAAATATATCGGCACCATGAAAGTCTGATGGTTTAGAAAGATATGAGAAGGCTGCAGGTTCTTCATCTTTTACTCAGACTTAAAACATTTCATCTACTTTCGGTAATGGGATATCTATATCAAGGTTTCCCAAACAATGTTCTGCAGAACATTGCTGTTCCACTAAATGTTTGTAAGTGCTCTCTAAAAACTTAGAAAGCTTGATAAGTTTTGTTTGACTTTCAATGGTGGATGAACTTAAAACATCTTCAGATATCTTCATTTTGTGAGTGGATTGTGCTGTCAATAAACCTTTGACATGCATCAAACAGTTATGAGTAACACCCACTGATATAAAGAAGTAATCTGAGAATTCTACTGATATCTCAACATTGATGAAGTGTTCCATCACAGGAAAAGCTTGAGAAACCCTGGTATTTATAAATTTAAGTGTTTCAAAACACAAGAGTAAATACATTTCTTCTGTAGAGCATATCCTTCAAAACTCTACATTTTTATTAGATAATCCATAAAATTAATCTTGGTAAGCGATATTTGGTGGAATTCCATCTTCACAATAACACAAAATGATTATATTTGTAATATTCCACAGCGGTTTTAATGTAGCACGACCTGATGTGAATACGTCAAAACCCGGTCGTGCTACATTAAAACCGCTGTGGAATAGTACAAATATAATCATTTTGTGTTATTGTGTAGATAATCCATATTACTGATAAATTAAGCACTTTTATTGGACTCATGACTGTAATTGATAACGGGCCAATCTAGAAACCAGCAAAAGTAGGGAAAGGATTTCAAATAATATCCATATGAACAATATCAATATGAACTCATCTACAATTTAATTTCAAAATAATAACTTGTCACAAAAAATGCAGTAGATGTATAGTGATCATAGAAAAACAATCTGATTTTAATTCAACTTCTTGTCAGATTCTAGGCAAATTCCTAGCACTATGATGTCATGAAGGGGGGATTGTGCCATTGCCCCCCCTAACCCTGTGATTACCAATGATTTTTAATAGGAAGATGATTCACATTAAGTAAACTTCAAGGGGTCAAGTGCCAAATTGAAAATACAATCTTTAGGTAAAAAAATTTCTCAAGAATATTTGTAAGAAGGATAAAGCAATTCTTATAGGTTGAATATATTTCTGAGTTCTATAAGAGATTACAAAATATATAAACGTAAATTTCTTCAAAAACAGACTGAAATTTCTTCAGTATGACTTCTACCTTCCAGTGGAGTGCACCATTATTTTTTTTAACAAGTCCTTCCAAAATTTTTTATAAACACTGGTTCAGCATTATATTGACTATCCATACAAAAGATACAACATCTAAATGCTATGAAAAGAACAACTACCTTCAAATCAAACCCATAAACCATTTCAATTTTTCAAGTTTACACCTATTTATGTGATCAGTTACTTCCTTCCTCCAATCCTTATCAGCTATCATAAAAATCAGGGGTAAAATAGAAAAAAATTCAATGATGTAGTTAAGTAGACATTCAAAGTAGCATAAAGCACTAATTCTTCCAGATAATAGAGTATTAAGAAGGAATGCCAATGAAGAACTACATGGTTTTCATTCCTTCCTCCATGAGACAATCGTTTCATTCTTCCATCATGAGACAGTTTCAGACAATGGACTCAGCAACACTATTCATTGAAAAACCTATACATTTTTCCCACTGCACTTTAATCGTGAAATAAAGGCTAAATTTTTAAACATAACTACATTAGTTTAAAGAATGAGCTACAAGAAACTCCTTCAAATACAGGGTGCACTTTAAAATGACAAAGATCATATTTAATTTAAATTAATTGAAATGTTACTTTGGGAAACATTTTTTGATACGGAAAATTAAAATAAATTTAAAAACTAAAAAACTACAATTCAGCAACAGCTCACATAAAAAGAGTATACAGTATAAGTAGAACTGTACACATTCTCTAAAAGCCGTCACACCAACCTTTATTGGATTGGGATGTCCCTTTCCGGTTTTGCAAGTAATATATGAGTTGTTCCACTTCTGCCAACTTGCTTGGATGAATCAGCTGACACCGGTCAACCACTTCCTTTGCAAGTGCTGATATATCCGTGAGGGGGTTCAGGTTTTTCAACCGAATCACTTTTTGACATTCCTGTTGGTGGATTTATATCGAGGAAGAGAGATTTAGAAGCACATAGTAACAGAAGGCTATCTCTTTCTCTAAAGACAACATTTTGCCAAGTCATATAACAGTAACTTTGCTATTGCCATTACCAAGGATAGCAATTGATTAAGGACCATTAATTCCTACCAAATCGGAGTTTATTTTCCCTTTGAAATACTTCAAAAAACACAAAAATATGGACTTCGTTAAAAAAATCACAAAACCTTTTTTTCTCCTATCATAGCATCTCCAGTTTCCCCAAGAATGGTTGCCTCCAGATGGTAATTGACGACCAAGGCTTTTTCAGACGGATGAACATCGATAGAACCACCTTGAATTTTTCTGTAATCAAAGATAAAATTAAATATTTAGTAAAAAGAAAGTTCATCTTGTCCTTTGGACATATGATAAAAATGATCGGTGATGATATGAACAACTCAGAACCATTGGAATTTTCATTTCAATTACTTAATCACCACTAAAGTATAAGAAACGGCTTGAATACAATATCACATAACATGAGAAACGATGAAACACCTGAATTTATTTTTAGAATGTTTATATATTTAAAGCAGGGATTTAAGAGATGCCCACCGTTTAATGAATTTCGCTTCCTCCGTCTGCATGATTGCGGAAGTTTAGAAAGCTAACCATTCATAGCTATAACTATTTGTTATTCTAGAATGTGAAGTACATTTCAACACCTAACATTGGCACCAATACCAAACAAAGCACCGACACGCTGATGAGCCATGTTGATTGTCTTGTTATTGTGGTTATTACGTAAATTTAAGTTTTGCGATTGCAAATCCTTAATTAAAATTGACTTAAAAAATTAAGTTTATTTTAATGTAAACATCGCTATCTTAAATAACAAAATAAGTAGAAAATGTAACCGTATCGATTAAAGCTTTAGAAAATGGTGCGCGAAAATCAAATCATTAAGGTGAAGGTCAAATAATCTAATCGATTAATAATTGTATGTGCGCGAACAAATGGAAAACTACGGTGCCTTTAAATACACAAATTAAAATTTAACTAAGATCGTACATTATTTATTTATGTTCGATATTCCATAGAATATAATTCTTCATCCTATTATTCCCAAGGATTGACGGCCCAAGGTAAACCGAAAGTAGGAATGAAATGATAAACATAACATGATGGACTTTTCCGCTACTATGTCACACAGGTTATGCAGCACATAAATTTTGAAGGGTATAAATACAAAACAAAAAGCGTGTTTATATAACAACTACTGCTGATATGAAGTAACGTCTGAAAAAGAGTCAAAACATAAACCATGATTCTCAGGGGAGGAAATTTCTCTGCCCTGTCTTTCTTTATCTCATAATTTAAAATGCTCGTATTCTAACACGTGTATCACTAGACGAAAAGGCAGCGCACGGTGAATCTCCCCGCATTCCTTTTCCAGTGGCATGGCAGTGCGGTTCTTTTTTCGTTTAGGACTTTTGCTGATATGGGATGGATTTTTCCGGTAAAGTAGATTTCTTCTTCTTCATAATCAAAGCAAATAAATGAATGAGATTTGCATTCACACAATTCCTTCATCATTTATTAGTTCCACTTCTTAATTTTCCACTATTAAAATCAGAAAATGAATATTGCACACTCTTCTGAGAATGATTTGTAGAGTTCGATGTTCTAACTACTGAAATTTGGTGCTTCAGGTTCATAATTCGATAACTAAAATTAGAGGACTTAAATAGTCAGTCGGCAGTTTTTAAATTTCTCTTCGATATACCAGTGCGGAGCATAAAAGCAAATAGGAAGTAGAAGAACCGCAAAATTTGGCGAAAGTAAACGCGGGATGTAGACAAGAAATTGTCGAGAAACAGTCTTGTTTTACAAACAAATAATACACGAATCACCTATAACATTTATTTTAGCATTAGAAGGTGCACAATAATTAAATTTTTTCAACATATCTCTTTCCTTTTTGTAATACATTCTCAGCATTGAGAATTTTTTCATTATCACTTCACATTGCCTAGTGAGTACGATAACATATAAAAGGGAACTGGTTATCTTTCAATTTAAAGTAAAATTTTCTTTTAATGTGCAAACAACGATTTTTTATGGTTACATTTTTAAAGTTACAGTTTCTGGCTGAATGCTTTAGAAATGACCATTTGCATTTCCTCGGTACCTATGCGAAAAATTTTGTTGTTTTTTTTTCTAGCGCTGCTTAAATTAGTTATTTTCTTTCTTGGATTGTTATTTTGAAATGTAATCAGAAGACAAAATATATAACTCAGTATATTATCTCCCTTCTTTCCAAGTACAAATCCTGTAAAATGATCAATGGAAAACTCTTTGCCATTTCAGACTCAGAACTTCTACGAAATATTTTTGGATACTATCGAAAGCAACTTTTTATCAACCGATTTCCGATTTACAAACATTTTTTTACATGAATATCAAATATGCATGACAATTTTACTCATATCCTGCAATCAAGTTGAGGATATTTCTATGTTTATTTATGAATCGAAAGAATAACGAGGAACAAAAAAATCGAATTCTAAAAAAAAATAACTCAATTTCTTCCATTGCTAAGAGACGGTCTTTTCACTTTAATACATAGCTTGCTTCTTTCTATAGAAATAAAACGGAAGACTATTCGGACTTAGAATAGAGAGATTCGCTATTTGAATGATTATTGGAACGTTATATATATTAGAAAAATAAAAAAATGTTTACGAAGAGGTATTCATCGTTTTATGAAAAGTGTAAAGAGAAAATTTCTTTGAAATAATAGGCAATCTTATTTAATTTATTACTAATGCAACTTATTACTAAATTATACTTGGACACTTGAAGGGTGATTTCCCTGGTCCAATTCAATTAACACCATTTGATTGATTCCATTTTTGGCATGGTATGGTATTACTCATGGTTATGATTTTCACGGTTACCATTTCCATGGCTGAGCGCATTTCACGATATCTAAATTGTGCTATAAATTCATTTCAAATAGGAATTTCTCAATGCTCTATTTCAGGATATTTTTCACCTGATCGTTAATTTCACCAACATGAGATGCAAATAAGTCTTTTAAACCTACAATGACGATATTATAATGCTTTATAACTCACGGAGGTATTATTTTCACAGTCCAGGGGTTCTGGGATCGATAATAGAATTTGATAATCCTGAGAGATATGCAAACGGAAAGGTGATTATGGACGTGGATCCCGGCGCAGATGATGGCATGGCTATTCTCCTTATGACATCGAAATTGGCGAAGAGAGAAAAGGGTATCAATGTGATCGCAATCACTTGCGTGAGTGGAAACACGGGCATTGACAATGCAGTGGCCAACACTCTCAAAGTATTGAAGACTGCGGGACGACTGGACGTAAGTATTTACGTAGCTTCACTTGCAATGTATTACTAGATAAACATCGAATTATAACATATTCGAAGATATGATTACACTTTAATCAGGGTTCAAGAAGGTTACGAAAGATAAAAAAATTATTGAAACCATATTACTTAAACCGGCGACAATAGCGACCCCATAGGGTGCGATTGTGCTGTTCTAATTAGGACCTAAGAAATTGTGACACATAACATTTGTTTTACTTAATTAAACAAATATTTCTTTATTATAAAATATTTTCTTTCCTTTTAGATACCGGTGTACAAAGGTGCTGATCGACCACTCTTGCGGAATTCAACTACAGACCATTTCTTCGGTAACGATGGATTTGGTGATTTCAACTATCATAATGCCCCGAAGCCGATGGAATATCTTCAGAAAGAACATGCAGTCCTGACATTGATTCGTTTGGTATCTCAGTACCCAGGTACGAGGAGAACATATTAGCAATAGCAGGGGAATATATGTCCTTCTTTGATTTGTATCGTTGGTGGAATCGTTTCATATAGAGTTTGTCTGTGGTTATGTTTGCCCAAAACTCGAGAACCAGATGTCCCAAAGCTTTAAAGATTGTTAAATGTCTTCCCTAGACAGACAATATGCTATTTTTTATTCACCTAACTGTCTCAGGTTTGACTCCAGACGTTTAAAACTGTTTTCATGAGAAATTGCATGCAAAGTTCACTTTCCTCGCTTGCAGGGTTTATTTAAATTGCAAAATTAAATTCAAAAGAATAGCCGTACGGAATCGAGAACCAAAAGAAGGGAAATAGAATAAAAATTGCTATTTTGGCCTTGGATCATTGCTTTCGGCTTGAAATTGTGAGAGTTTTGATAAAATAGACGAAAATGTTGTGAAATTTTGTAGTTTTAAACAAACCGGTCCCCCTGACTATCAATCAATTGTTGAATCCGAGTTCATGCATTTTAGTTAACTTTTATCGCTTGCAGTTATCTTTCCTTTGAAAAATTAAATAGGAAAGAATAGTCGCATGAAATCGAGAAAAGCTCCAAGAGAAGGGAAATTGAATAAGTATTCTTATTATGGTCGTATAATATTGTTTTTTGTTCAAAATTGCGAGAAATTTGATAAAATAAACGAAACTTTCCTAAAATTTTGAGGTTGTAAACAAAAACCTCCTCATGATGACTACTTCTATCGTTGAATCCGAGCTCTTGCATTTTTCTATTAAAATAAATGTAACTGATGGAAATATAACTCACATGTTAAGAATGAAAGGTAGACTATTTGAAGTGGAGGAAATTTTTTGAGATTTTGGTATTTGCAGTTGCGAAAGATTTGGAATGACGAATCGCAGTGACTCACGCCCATTTAGGAATATTTCCTTAATCAGCTCACTTTTGTCTACGGGATTTCGAAATGCTTCTAAATATTTTTTGTTGAGTAAAACTACATCCTTGTATCTACCCTGCAAGCTATCTTTGGGCAAATGGCTAGAGGTGTAAGACCCATGACTCTGCTTACCTAATCACTCTGATGCCCTATTGTCACGTATCATGGTAGATTATGGAATAAATAATAACGAAATTGCATGTGTCATTTGTTATATTGGCTATCTATTGTTATACTGAGAGATAGTCGCAATTAGTATAGTACTTATGGCAATTAGTATGGTCCCATTCTATCTTAATGGCAGTTCAGCTATTCTGAGTGTTAAAGCTAGAGAGCCAGTATTATCAAAGCTTGCAAACTTGCACATTTTAAAAAACCGACGATACGCAGATTTCTTTTCTTGTATCAATTGGTCTCAGCTTCCATCCCAAACGAGTCAATGCGTTTGCATAAGATACTAGTAAAAGTTGCTTGCATACTGCAAGCTTAATGCAAGATAGATTATCTAAGGCATTACACACCACCTGCAACACTCCGCCTTCCATACACCGAGTTCCATGCACCAACTACAATAACGTTAACGAATTATTCAAAATACGTCCATACGATTTGTCCTGGCATCGAACCTGGGTCGATTAGGACAAATATTCTTACGGGATACGATAGAACTCCCTATCTTCTATAGATGTAGCGAATTTCAACCTTCTACCTGCCCGGGAAATACCGTTACGAATTTTTTAATATTCGGTAGTTTGAATGGTCCTGGGATCGAACCTGGGCATATAGGGCAAAAAGCTTTACGGCATACGATAGACAATCATCCATTCTATAAACACCGTGAATTGCAAGTTTCTACCTTAACGGAAAATACCCTAAATGAATTCACGAACTTCAGACAGAAAATTTGCCCTAGCATCGAACTAACGACCCTCAGGGAAAAAACCTTTAGCTATACTATAGATAATTTAGATCTCTATCGATGACGTGAATTTCAACGTTCTATTTTACCTAGAAATACCCAAAACGATTTTTTGAAACTTTTGCACTAAGTACCTAGCATCGAACCTGGGGCCATTAGGGATAAAGCTCTTTCGTCAAAAATAAGATAAAAATACGTTCTAACCACTCCGTAAATTTCAACGTTCTATCTTTAAGCTAAATACGCTAAACGAATTTTTGAAAATGCGCTCAATGCATTCTTATGGGAAAATGGCCGTTTTTGGGGCCTCCTAGAATCGAACCCATGATGCCTAGAATGGATGTCCGCTTCATTCCATAGTGTCCAAACCCGGGACTTTACGGCAAAAAAATCGGCGGCTCCGTGAGGCACTTCCTTCTGCCTCGCCTTTAGTATCCTATATGTATATATATATCCGGAGAAGCGTCTATATAAAGAGATACATGTAAACTTCATTTTAATCTTTTGCGGGCTCTGTTTCTATTTCAAAATAAAAAAGAATCATCGTACAAACTTAAATAATTTTCATAGAAAAGAACTTTTATAGATTCATATCCTTATCGTCGATTAAGGGATTCGTATCGAAATTACGAGTTCTTTGATAAGTTATATGAGTTTTCATTGAAAATTTTTGTCCCATTGAACTATTTAAGATGAGAGATGTTAGTTTTTCGTCTCTACAAATAGAACTACTATATTTAATCCTATCTCTATTTTTGCCGTTGAAAATCGACGGGCACTTCAGTTATATGTTTATATATTTTGGTGGCATCGATCGATTTGAAAAATTTCTTTATGTGATTTTTCTTGAGGAGGGAATCTTTTTCCGTTTCTTGCCTTTCGTTGTACCTATTCTACTTCTCGAATGCAACACTGCAAAGTGGGGAAAAATAAGATCGACAACGGAAATTTTCTTCGCTCCTGTTGACTATTTTCTTGACGATTGTTTTCTTGATTATTCGCTTGCATATGTTGCTACTCGTAAGGGTAAAAAGATAATTTCATATTATTTGTTCTAACCTGAATATTTTATCGATTGATTGAAATGAAAGACTTTAATTGACTTCAAATCTTCGGAATCTGAAAAACTCACAATCTAGGAAATGGATACTCATTTTTTCGTGAGGAGTAGTACCTATAATTTACCCATTTCACGGGACCAATAATTTTTTTCAATAACCGCAAACGTGCATATTTCGATTGAATGATCTCTGAGAAACCATTTCTCAGAGAATCGATTTCAAAGTATCATTTTCCATTTGATGGTAATTGTAATAACATCCATCTTCTAACGAATTTTAGTAAAATTGTAGTAGTAAGTGGCAAAGTGATGAAGCTACATAACTAAATCGGAAGGAGGATGCAAAAAGTGTATACATGGAATCCTTCTCGTATTTTTCTCCAAAAAATTTCTTTGCTACATGGTAATGGAAATGTAAGCTGAGTTGTGTATGATATTTATAATAACCTTTCACACAGTGAAGAAACTACTGTACTTATTAAGTAAATATATAAGTTTAATAGAGAAAATAATAGTTGATCAATAGATTTTTTTGTCCGTTGAGTTAATCGGAATATGTTTCATAAGGTCAAACTTAAAAAATTTTGGATGATTGAGAAAAAAGCGATGAAAGTATCCTACATTTTTCAACATGCAAAACTATATATCGCATAAATCATCCTAATATGCATAATATAATATTCTACTGCTCTTGGTAAACAAAAGGAATGTTTCAAAAACATTCTCTCGTTCGTTCACAATGGTTCGCAGGATATTGCATTTTAGTTTACGTGCTCTTGCGTAGCCGTTATGGACGAACTTGATATTTCAGCCATTTTATTTTTCAAAAGAGGCAAATTATGATGGTTTTACGCAAGAGTTCTTATGCATGACTAATTCACCGTCCTTTTCTCAGGTGAAGTGACACTTATGGCATTAGGACCGTTGACCAACGTTGCTTTGGCGCTGAAGCTCTACCCCAATTTCCTTGAGGATTTGAAGAAGCTCGTTGTTTTGGGAGGAAGTGTAAACGGTAACTTACATGGCAATATTCATATATTTATGAAAAAATTATTTGAAAAAGTAGGAGACAGTGGTTTTATGAAACATTTTTTGGAATCTGATCCTATTTGATAAATATTTGAGTGGTTTTTAAACAATCCGAACCTTCGTACAGTAATTTTGGAAGTTTTATCAATCGGGTGATGAAAAATTATATGACTTCATAGGGATATACCACCACAATAGTGCGCATAGCATTAATATCATTCAAAGACCCTCGAGTTTTATGAGTGCTTAAATATAAATAAATAGCTTTCTTTTATTCAAAATTCAAATATTATAATTGAAATTTTTTACGTCAGGGTTAGATATGCCCATAAAATTGTAGCTAATTCGACACAGGAAGATAGAGTTAGTAATCAAAAGACTTATTTGAAGACTAACTGCCTGTCTTTTGATGGGTAAGAACTTCATTACTGAATAAAGACCTGCTTTAAACAGTCAGTTCCGGTATTTCTTAATTGTTTTTCATTATTAAAATATATGTGGTGAATAATAAAAGTTTCATGCAACCACGAGACAAGGAAACCGCGAACGAAGCGCTTGCGTTTTGTTTCCTGCGGCTAATTAGTTGTGCTTGCATAGCTCCCGTCATTTCAAACCTTGAGTCAACATTTATTTTCAGCCCTTGAACTTAATTTCGCCCTTGTTTGTGTATGAGGAACGTAACAATGAAGAAGCGATGACATCAAAATTCTTCAGCAAATATTTCCGTCGCACATTTAACCTTATTGAGTAACATCCGTTATTTTGAATTTGAAATGCTTCTTTGAAGGAAATGTTTATATGATTACGTGAATTTTCGTTCTTTTAGACCTTCACTTTTAACTCAAATACCTTTACCTATGAATCGTCATCATTTTTACGTGCTAAAAGTCTATCAGTTGATGAGCCAGGTGTTCTGTTTCAGCCCTGGGATGTTTCTATTAATACAATAACGAATTTATAAAATTATGTTTTTATCATTTTGCATAATATAAAAATGTATTTAATGTCAGAAAACTCACCAGCTATGGATTAATTCTGATTGCGTGTAGATCGAGGTAATACGTCACTGCATCAATAACTAACCCACAGATAAGAAATAAGAGACACCATGCAATGAATATATCAGAGTATGGAAAATTTTTATGTAGAAATATTCTAACGAGTGGTTCTAATGAATTTAGTCGGAATTTTAGTGGAAATTATACGTGAAAGAATAATAATTCTCATTCTCATCCTTATGAACGAAATCGTTTGTTGTAAGTTAGTTTCTGGTGTTGCGAAATCATTTGAGGATAATCTTTTGTGGGTTTTATCCGTAGTATTCTGTCTTAAAAACATACCCCGCCGTGCTCCTCAATTCTTGCTACAAGCGAGGATTCATGACTTGAAAGTTTGCATTTCACTCATCGGTAATGGTGCCCTGCTACCTCTTCTGGATTTTATTTAGTGAATAGAACAATTACATTGTGTGAGCCTTTAAGTCTAAGAAGAAAGGATGTTTCTTTTCTCTTATACTTGAAGAATCCCAACGTATCACTCTCTTCTAATTCACATGTAACTTATATAATTATTTTTAATAAATCATTTAAAAAAATTATACCATAAACTTCTTTCTCTCTAATTAATTTTAGGTGTTGGCAACGTGAAGCCAGCTTTGGAGTTTAATTTTTACTTTGATCCTGAAGCAGCAAACATAGTACTGTCTGCAGCGACGAAACCTATTTGTTTGGTTCCATGGGAAAGTGTAAAAGAAAAAACGAGGATAAGCATGGTAAGTGACGATCTATACAGAAAATAACCTAGAAATAATAACAGTTACATACATTTATTTTTAAAAACTAAAGTGATTTAGGGCTCCCAGATAGCCAAGTGGGCAACGCGTTCGACTCTGGTGAAAGCGGTCCCGGGTTCGATTCCCGGCGGGGGCTCACGTGCGAAATGACCTTAGCTGTCGAAGCACTTTAACAATACTACTACTACTAAATTGATTTTTAATAAGAATACTGAGTCGAAACAATAAAGAAAGTTTCAAGAGCGATCGCACCCCCCCCCCCCCTCAAAAATGCTATTGGAGATGAGAACATAAGGAATTTGTATTAAATCCCCTTGGCAATCACCGGCACCCCCTCTTTAGAGTGTTTATATGTCTGCCTCTGTTATTAGGCAAAATGGGGAGTGAGGCGGCTTTTCCTTGCTTTCCTCACTGGCCTATCAATGCTATCAATGTAATTAGTACACGTAAATACAGCACTATGACCATTTGAAGAAGAAATTTCATAACATTCGATAAGGAGTGCCCAAAATGATCGCCCATGACTTAGAATCGTTCGTAACTTAGTTTCTTCAATATTATCATAGCCTTCTAAGTTTCAGACAAAAATGTTTGAAAAGTTAACTCTCTCATTACTTAAAACATCTATTCATCAAGACATGGCGGCAGGAACGAGATTTACGTCTCACATTCATAAGAGTATAATCATCCATAACTTGTGAAGTGAAGTGAAAAAAATATACAGATGGGTAAAATAAATGTCTGAAAAAGAAGCGAGACGAAATAGTGAAAGATAATCTTTCAAACAATGAGACTTTTGGAAATATTTCATATTTTTACTTTGGAGCCAATGCATTGTGTCAATGAAGAAATTGTTTAATCGGTGTGCTGTATTTTTCCTTTCAGAGCTGGAGGCAAAACGTAATGGGACCGATCAAAAGTCCAGCGATCCAACTTTTAAACAAAGCAGAGCGAATATACAACCGAACTGACGACCAATGGATCAACGCAGATAGTTTTGCAGCCGTTCTGGTTCTTCGGAGGGAATCCAGCACGTTGGCACACACAAAGACATTTTGCGGTGGAAACCCCCAATACGCGGAAGTGGTGGTCGACTGTGGTAAAATCGGAGGGGCTGTAATAGTTGATTACGCAAACAACTTGAAGAAAAATCCAAATATAGAAATCATAGAAGCGTTTCATCCCAAAATATACGAGGAAACGATTCTGCGTTACTTAAGCTAAAACAGAACAATTCGAAAAGTTCTTTTTGCTATTTCTTTACATCACATTCACGCATAAATTGCACACCGTACTGTGGAGGTACACACTATAAAAAATAAAGGAAATGCACAGATTTACAGTTGTTTTCCATCATGTATTTTGTTTGCTATTAACAGGGTATCTTTTGAATTGTAAAGAGAAGCCCCTTACCGTTTTTCGTTGATCGATATTTCTAAAGTTGAAGGTTGAGAGTCGAACTTTCAGCCGCCCTGAGGTGGGAGGTTTTCGACCGCCCCCTTTCAAACTTATGGTCCATAATGGTAAGAGTTTTACACTTTTCCGCTTTATCGACATTGGAAACTATTACCAAATAATTTTCTATTATTTACTTTGGCCTCTTAAGTGATTAATTTTACCTAATTTAGGTAATAGTACAACTTAATCATGAAAAATAGCCCAGAAAATGCATTAAATTTGTTCGATAGCACCGATAAGAACTAGAAATCACTCCGAAATGTCTTTGAATAGCCGTCCTTTCCCTTCCTTTGGAGATTTTCAGCTTGGGAAAGACTATCTTGCAAGTTCATTACTTTAGTATTAAGACCTTTTTGGAGTACAGGAAGTTCCTCTTTTTTCAATTATATCCCTATTAGAAGCTTAACTGCTGCGATAACATTTTTTAGTGGAACGTGAGTCATTCAATCCACAATAAAGGCATTTGGCTTCCCTCTACAATATATAATAATACAAAGGTTTTTGTTGCGTGAAATTGGGACTAGAGAGTCCCGTCTTACATTAACCCGTCAAAATTTTGAGCGAATGTGAATATGTATCGTAGCATGATGAGATTTTAAACTACATATATGTAGTTTAAAATCTCATCATGACAAATTTTAAAAAGCTCAGTGGAAATAGAAATAAAAGAAGGAAAGACAGAATGGTTTTGTGGAGGAAAAATACTGTGGTTTTTTCTTATCGTAGAAAAACGTTTCCACTGCAGGAAAACATCTACAAAGAGATGGGATGTGTGAAAAATCTACGAAAGTTGAAGGAGAGAGTGAAAGAAAGAGAGAGATAGATTACATAAGGGATGGTAAAAATTACAATAGTTATATCGTTTACAGCAAATATCAGAACATAATAATTCTTTGTCGATGAAAGTTAAATATAAAAGAAATTTAATTATAGTGCATAGTATGAACATTGGATTCGCAGTCAAAAGCGTTCGTGATGTTAGTGCAAGTAAATAATATAACATTATACTTTATAATATACATAAGTACCCAAAATGGTCGTCTACTGTTTTAACATTAAATTATTAGGAGATACATTATTATGTACTGGGAAGGAACAAACAAAGCAAAACAAGAAAGGAAGAAAAAATAATAAAAATAATACAAAGGGAAGGGTAAGGAAAGATGTAGTTGAACAGAACGGGTGTGAAAATGAAATTAAAATGAGATCTATCGTAACAGCGTCTATGCAAATTGGGCCTGACTATTCAATTTTTATACAATTTTTTGAACGAAGCTAAGAAGGGAGCGATTTGAATTTCTGGCGGAAGTGCGTTCTATAGTCTGCAAGCGGTCACACGAATAGGTTTGCTGTAAAATCCGGTTTCGTTCTTTGGGTTTTGAAGATTTTGATTTCCCCTTGTGCAACAATCATAGATATTGTTCATTGTGGTGAATTGCGAAGAAAGATGTTGCGACATATTACTTTTAATTGAATGCTGACAGGACATAAGAGTTTCCTTCTAGCGTTTAGTTTCTGCCAAGATAATTGATCATTCTAATCCAAAACATGATCGCTTTCCCTCAGGTAATAAACGAAGGCATGGGATCTGGGCTCTTTGTAATTTTGTCGCCAGCTCATCAGATAGATCCTGAGTGATTCTGACCCTTCTAAAGTGGGCCCTGAGCAGCGCATTGAACCGGAACCGGACTAAAAACCAAAACAAAAAAATCTTTATTTTTGCCGGAGTGAAAAGCGAACCCAAATAAAAAAAATGAAATTCTTGAACCTGAACCAAATCCGAAAACCGTCATCCATTTTGTTTCGATATTTGTTTCCGTACAATTCACAATTTTACAATTTTACTGACGTGTGATTGGGGAAGGTTTACTAAACATTTGGAACAACGGCTAGCAACTAAGTATAAGTAAGTTTTATTCTAAAATTTAGTGTAATGTAGTGTACGTAGATAAAGCTAGAACTGAGTAAACTAACTCTCAGATGGAAATAATATTACAATGTTGGGAGCGAAAAACGGGTCGACGTTGGCAGAAGGAGTGGAACCGGAACTGAACCGATAATTTTCGTTAAACCAGAGAGAAAAATTGGAAAGAAAAATATTACGGTTCGATGCCCTAGCCTTGGGGCGACTGACTTGTTTGCATACGTCAGCTTCCGGCCTTGGTTGACAGATATCTCGACATTATTTTCATAGATTTCCTCAAAATGAAATCAAAAGAGAAATCTCATTTTTATACGAAAGATTCATTCTACGAAAAATAATCAAATAGGGATATTATTAGAATTTACCTCTACTCTCTTCATCTAGAATATGTGTGAAATCCTGGTATACAGTTTGAAAATTAATAGGGTGAATGAAAGGTCATGGTATGAAAACTACGGTAATGCCGACTTGAGAAATATAGTCAAGTCAAAATCCAAATCCGTTAAGTTAGTAAATAACAGCGAAAATGAACTTATAGTAGGTGGATAACGCTGACCCAGACGCGCACGGTAATGATTTGATCGACTGATATGCTACTGTGTACTCAATCCGTCAGGTATTTTCATTGTTTATTTGATTATTTAAAGGTATTTACGCAACTAAATTATTTGAAGTAAAACGAAAGTCGAAAATTTTCTATTTATAAGCTTTTCTAACGGAATTTCTCCACGTCATTCGTGCAGAATTCTCAATACATCACTTCTCTCAACGACAATGAAACTTTTTTATAAAGAATTACTCGACGCTGACGATGAGCTCAAAATAGTGTTAAGTCCCCGAGATTCTCTTGCTGGACCTGAGGTGCCGTGAACCACGGCACCTCAGCAGCACTGGAGAAGATGACAGAGATGACCATCGAAACGTTGGCGACTTCATTGTCACCTCAACTTACCTGGGTATTAACCCGAGAACAGTTTATACAAGGGGACTACAATTGAATTCCTAGAAGTATACACAGTATATGACAAACTATGGAATCCAAAACACTGGGGCCTTTACAACAAATTTCGGAAGTAAGGTGCGTAAGAAGAAATCTCCAAACAAGTATCTAAGTGGATGATCTTAAGAAGACAGATTGTCCAATCCACTGACAGGTTGAAAGTTTAAATCCGCTAATAAACTTGTTCCTTCATAATTTTCCCTTCTAGTGTATATTGTTGGCAACCACCAACGCTGTGATTTTTGTTTCTTCTTTTTCATACCAATAACGTATAATAATGTATGCGGCTGCTGCTATTTACTGCGGTGTGTTCATTTTTGATGTTCGAATGAAATTGATCACACAGGCCAATGAGTTTTCACTTTTTTTTCGGTAACATATACAGTAATTGTCTTTAATAATTATTGGTCGCAAAATCCAGATATGAGCTCATAAAAGTCCCATCACATAAGGTTTTGTTACAATACTTTTTGTCTTTTCCGTCATTTGACACATATTCGTCTACATCGCAAATGTTACTTTAGGGTAAATTTACCCTATTTCTTCCTTTTAAACGAAGTATAGATGCAGCATAAATATATTTCAGGAATAATTAAAATATTTTAAGACGGAGTCTTAAGTGGAATTATTGGTGAAAGTGTGGCACAATCGAATCTTATGGATGTAAAAATTATTTCCTGGGAAGACCAGATGGTAAGAGCTATACAGTTTTCTACTTCCTCTTGAGATTTCGGATTTCCATTTGATTTCGTATTTCCCAAGCCTTATCTACATATTATTTTTACCGCCCAAAGGATGTGGAGAATAACAAGTCTTTGAATGAGGAAAAATGGTCCTTGGAGCCGCGCCATCCTATCGGTGCAAGGTCCTGTGGGTGCATCGCACCCGGGCAGCGGCATCATGTATGGCGGCAACAGAGGCGCAGCCAACCATTATTATTAACCAAATATTATAACCAAAAAACAAACAACATTATTTGTTGTTTTTGTGCACGAAATGTTGTACGTACCCGCATGGTGGGGATGAGGCGCGTGGGGATGAGGCGCGTCCGCGACGTGCACCGCTAGGAACTATTTAATTTTACATTATGTTTACATTGTCGTCCCAAATTTTAAAAATATGTTTCTTACAGTAAAAAGACTGTACATTTTGCCAGTGTATTTTAAATTCCGGTGAGTTTTGGGTAAACTGGTTTAATGTTGTATTAAACAATTTATCGCAAATTTAAACAATGTTGTAAACAATATATGGTACTGTCAAGAATACATTTATAAAGATATATTCAATCCCTATCAAAAACTGAAAGAATAAGTTCACTTATATATTTCACTCAAAAGTTATGATCCTTCAAAATAATCCATGTTCGCCGATTTTTGCAAAAATTACGAAACTTTAAAAATTAATAACTTGGCGAAAAAAATTTTTAACGAGCTAAAACTTCGTCGCTATTTTCTCGAGGAAGTACACAAGTATAAAAAATTTCAAAACTTTTAAAAAATAGAGGGCAATTTCTGTCCGATTTCACGTGGAATGGCCCATACATAGTCCCAACCGTCCCAACATTTCTTTTCACTAATTTTGTTTTTCAATTGTCCGAGACTGGACCTCATAAGTTGTGTGTTATCTACAAGTGGATTATCGCGAAGAGCAAGGAAGGTGCAATTAAGAATAGGACGTTGCACAGCTGGAGGAGAACTTGGGAATACACTATTTAACTGTCTGTTTTCGGAAATATTTCTTGTCGGGTAAGAGAAAACTAAGAGTCCATTCAGAGTAGTTAGGTTTTTTAAAGACTGCGGAGTCTGTGGTAAACATTTAAGAAGTCTAGGGATAGTTACAATTAATCGATTTTTACTACAGATATTACGTATCTTTTTCTGTTTCTTTGCATCATCAAGAGGTTATTTATCTGTGTGGTTTTATATTCGTTGTTATCTCATATCAAAATAAATATGAAAAATTTTAATGGTAACAAATTACAACATAGCTAACGTAGTTTCTTCCTTCTTTTCCCTTTTTTTTACTGCTCTATCCTTTAATTTTATTAAAATTGAATGGGTTAGATGAAAGATGGGGGGCAGTCCCAGTTCACCCCCAATATATGATCAACTTACCACAGATTTCTAGCGGAGAACTGTTTTTTTGTTGTTTATTTTAATTCTTTTGCTCGCTAGTTCGCTGTAATAAGGAATATTTTAAAGAGTTCATTGAAGTAAGTTGATTAAAAAGTATATAAGTAGAAGATTTTAAATAGTTTACTGAATAACTATTAATAAGCTTCCAAACTCTGGTAGATAACACACTAGATAAATACAAATTGGATGAGTACCAAAATAAATGCAACACACGCAACCTACAGCATAAATTTGTCTTTTTCGGTCGTTAGTATCTCATATTCTTTCCTAATGAACTGACACAGGCTCGGCAATTAGTTCCTATATCAATATCTTCGATCTTATCGTTTCTTTCAGACACTCTCATGAAAGTCAATATTTAACCAACAAAGCTCTCAAAATGTCAGGATAGTAGATATGATTATTGATAGATTACTCTCTTCGAGGAAAAACAGCACTCGAGGAAAGTCCCAAGAATAGATAAATGTATCATGATTCCGAGTAAAGAAAGTACAGTAACAGACAATAGCAAAGATGACTGAAACCAGCTCGCGAAATTTTAGCAGTTTTTTAAATGCATCAGAAGGAGCAAATTTTAAAAATAGGGATGGCGAAACAGATGCGGGCTCTAATCTTTATTTCTCTTTAATATATATCTTATCAACGTTGCGAAACATAAATCCTCCGCTCAGAAAACGCTACGATATCCTGGAGTGCGGATTATTAAGAGAGAACACCCACGACAAGCATGTGTTTCTTAATCCTTTTGCTCTTTTCAGCGGTCCTTAGGTAAGCCCTTTCTTCATTTTCAGAAGGTACACTTATCTAATACCTATAAATATATTTTACATGCTTTCGGCTAAATAGAGAACGGTTTCCTACCTTCAATTCGATGTCGAAGTCACGATTTTGCATACCCGTTGCCGTAAATGCGTCAACGTTGTTACGTGTTAATGAGTTTTCGTTGTGCCTTCGTTTCCGCAATCCGTTCGTGTAATCGATCCCCTCCATGTTTCGGACAGTGTCCTTAGGTGCCATTGCTTCATAGAAATTAATTGGTCGCGTTTCCTTAAATAACCATGGGATTATAAATAGAAGGAAGAACAGAGAGAACATGAAATTAAATTATAATTTTGATCACAGAAAAAGAGCTTAAATGAGAATATTCATTATAAACCATACGAGCACATACAAGATAAATGACAGTCATTAACTATTTCTTATATGAACCTCTGTTCGTAGAGATTGCTGAAGTTTAAAATCTAGTTATAGTCACCTACTTACTAACATTAAACAGGGCCTTATTTGAATAGGCTATTCATATCATAATTATTTTAGAAAGATGAGAATAAGTTATATTTTCACGGAGATATTTTACCTTTACGTTCTTCTTGCAAATAAAACTACCGGAAACCGTATGAAGAAAATTGCATCACCTGTTCCACTCAAACAAATATAAAAATTACCTACTATTTTTATAACATAAATACATAAATTTACATTCCATCTGATCGCGTTAACAAATTTGGAGGTTATTTGTTAAGATTCCCTAACTTGATTACGTTTCAGAACGTGAAATATTTTTCTATCGAAAAGACTGGATTTTCTAGTTGTTTTTCACTGAAAACTGAAGGCTCTTATTGTTCTTTGTTCACTTGATCCAGGTCAAGTGTCAACTTACAGAAAATAGTGTGACTTTCGAATACTCGTAGCATACAACTCAGAGGCTGCCTGCGTAGTTTATCTTCCGTAAGTAGGTTTTCCGATTGTTGGTTAAAGTGGCACTCCGTAAATCCTTGGCGTCCAGTTGTAGCACGTTTCTATAGCGCCTAGTTATTGTGTTTTCTAACTTTCAGAGAGTTATTGTTTTAGGACCTAGTGCCCCCAACTAGTCAGTGCGGCACTATAAGAGGCGCGACTACTATTACAACGAACTGAAACGTCACGTGACATTCACGTAAACATCCATGCAAAGATTTAAACTGAAATGAATGAGCTTTCTAATGAGCTCCACGATCGGAATTCAACTTATATTAGAAATGAAGATACGAGGTAATCAAAAATTTATTATTAGAAGTGGCTCATAAGTTCGAACGTCATGTAAATTTTGACGCATCCCACGCACTGATATTTATTCCCATTCTCGGCTATTATTTTTCTTGAAAGATAAAAGTAGAAATAAATCATTAAATGTTGTTGCTATAAAATCTTGTTTTTTAATTATTTAGTGAATATAAACCGAATATGAATTATCTTACACAACCTCATGCATGCCATGATGCCGTCATTTCATTGCTGTATAACTATGCATATATTTAATCTCAAAATGTTCCCCATCCTCGTCACGGGCATTTATACCCATTAGAGGAATTATTAAAATTTCGAGGAATTGAGAAATAATGATTAATAATTGTGATCGGAATGTATGAGGAGCATTTATAAACATGTTAAATTTTGCATGATGTATTCTATAAGGAATTTAACAAAAGTTAAGACCTTGATAGAAGCAGCTCTTACGTTTTTAAGTACTTAAACTCATCTCGTTGCCAGTCTAAGGTCTCCCCTATTAATTCATACCACCAAGCATTTATCTGATATTGAAGAAATTTAATTTCAGGAGCAATCATAGAAAATAGAGCGAGTACTTCGATTACTATCCTGGACACAGTAACTAAAGTATCATCTCAGATAAAACTTTATCTCTACGATGTACATTTCTCGTTCATTTAATATTTTAAAGGAGATTTTATTTTTAAATTTCTCTCGAGCTTGCGACATCATCTTCATTAATTAAGACAAAACTTCCGTGGAATTCTTAGCCGCTACTTAGTTCCGAGAAAAGGAAATAATTTCGCTTGACCTATCCCAAGCTCTTCTGATTAGAGGAATTAACTACCGCGTTCGAGATAACATGTCAATGACGAAGGTGCCTAGATGATTTATATAATCAAGCGTAACTCTGTGGAAAGAAGAAGCACAATGGATAAAACGATACGACAGTAACCTAATGGCATTCCAACTTATAACAGAATTTCAAAAACAGGATTTAATTAGATATTATTAACTAACTAGCTGAACTTCGCGTTGATTCTCAATGGGAAATAAGAATTGATTATTACAATATTAATCGAGACTTACTGGACCCTCAAGAATACAGTAGATAGTCATTGTTTCCAATGAGACGCGGAAAAAACTATTTACTCAGTGAAAAGCACATTTAATCGCTTCACTTTTCTGAGATGACGTTGACGGTTTACTTCCGAATGTATATGCAGATTAAGTAAACAAAGAATCCAAACTGGCAGTTGAAAATAAATACTGAGAAATGGACCAAATAATGACCTCAAAAAGGAATACAGATGTAAGTCCACTCGTCAACCCAAGCGCTGAAAACAAAAAATTACTTTTTAGACCTTATTTTACTATAAATTTCCGAAATTCTATCAAATAAAATTTCCAGGCCCTGCACAGATAATTTTTCTCTCTCCTCCTTCATAGTAAAAATCTCAGAAAATTTCCTCTTCTTCATATGGCCTGTCATTAATTTTTACCATCAATTCTCTATGGGCTTGATTTCCCCGTTCTAATGGGAGAATGTATGGACTCGAGTTCCACAATCGCCTGACTAGGGAGGGGTGGGTTGTTTATAAGAACAGAAATTTTCCTTAATTTCATCAAAATTCTCGTAATACCGAAATGAAAAAATATTCCGCGGCCAAATTAAGGACATCTATTCGATTTCCATTATTTTGATACTTTTTCCGATTTCGTATGACTATTATTTCGAATTTCTTCTTCTTCCTCTTTTCCGCCCAGGCTCATACCTGTTCCTTCATCATCTTCCCCACTCATTCCTCATCCAGGTTGTCCTTACATCTTTTTATACATTACACCCTCCTTGGCCGACCACAACTTCTTCTTCCCTTTGAAGCTTTATTCTTGGCAAGTTTCATTATCTGCTCATCCATTCTATGTGCTCTATCCATGCCAGTTTTCTTCTGCGATCAAAATCATTAATATCTTCCACATTACAGTTTTTCTATAACCTCACTCCTTTCTCTGTCAAATAATGTTTTGTCTGCAACCCTCTGCAAATTTTTCATCTCTGTAATTTAACATTTGTTAAAATTGATCTCACTGCAACCTTAGTTTTACTGATAGTTCAAATAGTAAGAAATATCTACAAGAATGTGGAAATGGTGGTAAGAGACCATGAAGAAGGCCATGTGATATATGGTTAAAAGGGTAGACGAGAGTGAACAGAAATGAGAGGAGTGCTGGGGCAGAGTGGTTTTAGTACTACCAGAAGTAAATGGAGAGTCTTATGCACATAGTAGATCAGGTCAATGGCTGGTGACTACAAATGATGCTGTTGATCTGCCCAAGGAAGACATTAGAACGCCATGCAACTTCTGGTTATTTAGTTTTAAGTAAACAAGTGCACTTACATACAAGTACAAACATTCTTCTTAATATATAAGATTAATAGGGAAAAAGTATGTATTCACCTGAATCTGCAAATGCAATTAGCTTATGATCACAAATGTTTTCAAGAATTAATCACTCAAGTTAACTATAGACTGTGGTTGGTGAAAAAGAGGAGGCTTATGAGTTTACAAGAAAAAGTGCACCTGATGATTTGCCAAAACTTGCCTCCAGTGAATACTTTGAAAAATTGAACCACCATGGTTATCTTCTCTACTACAATTAAACAGTGTGACTCAAGATATTTTAAAGCACCTTCAAGATATATTTCTCATCCATTATCACTTAAACTCATCTAATTTGTTTGAGGTAATGCAGTATATCATTTCATAAAAGTTAATACTGAACAAAAAACACTGGGTTGAGATCAGCCAGTTTGGGGATACCAATGTAGCAAAGTGACAATCAATTGAGGAAATAAAGTGAGGACACTCCTGTTTTACCAATTTATGAAGACATTTTGGCTTTAAGTAATAATTGCTAATGATTTATAAAAAAAAGAAAATGCTGGAATAAAAATTATACACATATATATATGTGTGTGTGTGTATATATTGTGAATATAAGTGAAGTGTGATTTTATTACTATGTTTTCCTGTCCCAGGTTTTCAGACAGTAATGCTTTCCAACATTTATTTTAACTTATGAAAAGACATTTGAACATGAGGAAATGTATTAAACTTCATTTTACGATATGTGCATTTGAGAATAGTAAATAAAAAGAATGAAGAGGAGGAGAAAAATTGGAGTGAGAATTCTGAGCCTTAAACCCAATGACATCAAGCATTCAAAGAGATACCAGACAAAGATACATAAATTAACCTTATGATTGATTAATCTTTTGTTTCATACATCAGCATGTACTCTAAATTCATATTTAGGCTGGATAAACCAAAAAGACCCGGATTCGCAAGATTCTTATAGATATTAATCCAGACAAAGATTAAAACCAATTGTCAACAATATAGCTCCTACTACCCAATACTTTTCTAAGGGATGAAGACATAACTGTAAATTTGTGAAAAAAATTCTTGAATGTTTTCTCCTCTATCATTACTTCTGCATTGTATTTCAATGGCAGACGATAATTTACAAAATTTTAAATGAATTTTATATTGTTCTGGAAGAAGAAACCAATTTACATGTAAAAGTTTGGCTATATTGTATCAATAAACAATGTAAAGTATATTATTGTAATAAAAATATATTTCATAATCTGCGGTGTGTT